>JAGVSQ010000278.1:0-26712 GCA_022683975.1 Rhyacophila evoluta
CATTGGCATTACTACTGGCAGGATAGTCCTGCATTTAGGAATGAAAAACAGTTGATGTTCCCAATTTCTTAGGTAGTTATCAGGGGCATACAGACCAATATTAGCCAGATTATTACAGCCAATTTATACCACGTCCGCTACGAAAGATGAGCATATATATATATATATATATATACGGTGTGAATACATGCATCCCATAAACAGGATTATATGGATATCCGCAACGTCACATGTCTTGGAGAGAAAATTTAATTTTAAGTTAAATTAAAAGATTTAGAAAAATCCGGCAAATGCGGAAATCGAATCCGTACTCCTCGGATGTGAGACTCGCGCGCTAACCTCTACTTTAATGTGGAGGTTATTTGTTAAATGGTCGCTCATATTATAATAAAGCCTTGCACCTTGCATTCTAACATGTAGTATAAACACGTAATTCTTATGCGCATTAACTTCTTAGCCCTCATACAAATAATTTATACAATTATTGATTAAGACATGACAGTTTGCGTTTTAGCGAGTTTGATTATATTTCTAACCTTTTTTTGTATACAGACGTAAGCGTTTACGCTTTGAAGTCGAGAATTTAGGATCCCGTAACTTCAATATTAAAATATTCTAATCCAAATATGTAGGAATAGATATTATACTGATAATTTGATTAATTCGGCGTCAACCAATTCTCATGAAAACACAAATCTGTCTTCACATAACGGGAGATCTAAATTCTCCATTTCTGAAGAGGATATCATGGGAATTTATATGCTACATTATCGGACATAAAATTTCTAGTAAAATCGGAATATTGGAAGAATGTGCACATTGAAGCCAGCCAATATTAATAATACACCTTGCAAAAAATATGTATATTTTTTTCGTAATTTTACAGCGTCAATTTCGATATGCTGAAAGCTTTGAGTTTCCAGCAGTGCGGTATTTTTTTTTTTTATATTTCACGACGGTCTCATCATTTTAATAATAACGTTTCAATTTTGCATTTTTTTATAAATCTATTAATTTACTTTTATTCTAAGACAATCCCCATATGTCGGTTGAAAGGGAAGAGCTTCTAAATTCAGTTTGCCCATTTGTCGGACCGTTCAGCCCTTGCGACTTGGTTTCTACAGCGAATAGTTTTCTAACTTTTAAAAAATTGCAATGTCTTACGGTGAGCGAGAAGGTCTCTTCTCAACAAGGCTAGATACTATCAAGGGGTATAATTAGTTAGAATAGATATCATGCAAACTCTAGGGTACGCCAACCAAGATCGTGGGAAGCTGCTCCTGAGACACTTATGGCAGTTGAAAAGCGCCTCATGTTCGTTACGCCAAGGTATATGCCCGTATAGCGGGTGTGGATACGTGGCAGATGCTGGAGGGGAAAGCAAGTTTCTAAGACGAATTTGCGTAATGAGGGGGGGGGGAAGTTTCTGCGTAAAATCGCTTCGATTTAATGTCTGCCAAAAAAGACTTTACAGTGCAGAGACGCATACAGTTCATTTTTGAACCTGCACACTATTCACGTTAATATGTTGAATGTTTTAAATCAAATTGACAGTAAAAAAATATATTACATTGGCGAAACACTCATGGTATGACTGGTGAAACATAACCTTCCCCCTTGTTTACAATTTTTAATGTCTTGCTATAACAAAAATAAAGGCTTTTACATTTTTGATTAAATGATTTAATATAATTCTATTTTTGCCATGCATATATCTTTTCTTTGTCTTTATGATATTAATGATCGATTTTCATAGAACAAATTTTAAAAATAAAGTTTTTTTTTCGTTTTGTTTTTAATTGTATTGATTATGTGTAATTACTTACCATACACAATAAACAAGATCTTCCGTTCAAATTTAAGGATTTACGGAGTCTTTCATCGGAGGAAAAGTTTGGTAACCTCTGTTCTAGGGAATAAAAAATATGCGTCTTTTGATTATTTTCTCTATTATATATAAAATTATGTATCTTGTTTTATATAAATGAAAATAGGGAGATTATTTTTTTATTAAGTTTCTTGATTAGTTTAGTTTCAAACAGTGCGTAATATCAGTAGAAGCGATTACTTGGATTATGTGAGGTATTTTTGTAATGCCTGATGAATAATTTTAATATCCGGTAAAGAAAGAAAACCTCAAATGAATGTGAGTGGTATTTTTCATTCTACATTGATGTCTTCCTTCACCTACACTCAACGAATGATAAAATCAAGTCTCTGACAGTTTCCACGGGAAAGCTTTATGAAATATGCCAGAGCCTCGTGAACTAATATAAAGTATATTGCACGGAGGAGAAATATACGTGTATATACGTAAACCGTAGATATAATATATTACTCGCACGACTTGAATTTGAAGCCAGAAGGCATACGCATGGTGAATATTTGATGTGGGCCTCAATAAAAATCCCCCGCACGCCAATTGCAGACGGGTGGATGTGCATCAGGAACTATAACCAAATATTCTACTTTAACGTTTGAAAATTTTGCCGAGCTTTTTGCATTAGCTTTTTGAATTGGGATGCCATTTATTTCCCATTTCCTATCTATTTCCGCCATTTATTTATTTCATACAATTTTAATGCAGATTTTTTTATTCAATATATTTATAAAGTGACAGCTTTTTTATTATACTAGCGTGTTATTTTTTTTATATATACCATGTTCGCCCTTAAAATGGAGCATATGGATCTACAAAGTGTGAAGATACCCACTCTGGAAGTAAGGTATATGCATCTCCGCAGTGCGAAGACGTCTTGACAGATTATTTTTCATATTTTATTTATTAGTAGTGTTATAACAATATTTACAGTGTACATACATTTACAATGTTGTAAAAGTAAGAGTATAGTTAGGTAAAATCCATTACCAAGTAGTTTATGATGAGGTGTTGGCTCTGAAAGTGGAGTATGTGGATCTACACAGTGTGAAGATATCCACTCCGAAAGTTGAGTATATGGATCTTCGCAGTGTGAAGACGTTTTGACAGATTATATTTCACGAGAATTGTTTGTCAAACGATTGCTCAACTCAATGGGCATCCAGTCCTGCATTTTTATTTTTTAATACGACAGATGGGGAATCGAGCCCGCATTCCCTTGATTCTTAGGCGCGCACGCTGCCAGCTACGCTACTGGAAAGACGAAAAGACGATAAGTTTTAGTAATAGCGATGCCATTTAAACACCATGCAATGTGTTTGCAAGTAATGTTATTGGTAGTGCTCTGAAGCAGTGTTGCACATTTCGACATGCTTACGATTCCTGGGCAAGTAGTCCCTGGTGGAGACGGTTGCGAGACCTAGTTACTTAGATTGGCTCCATTAAAAACCATCGATAATAACAGCATATCCGCAACCGACCCACATAGCACACGCTTCGAGTTGCTGCTTGTGGATATTTTCTTAACCTTTTCTCTAGGCAGAACAAGACGCACCGCGATGTTAGTAAATGCGGGCAAAGAAAAAACAAACAATTGACGTTAACGAGGAAGGCGATTGCCTGAGAACAGTTTAGCCGACATCCGGTTCTCGGCTGTAAAATTAAAACGGAAGATCGTCATTATTTACATGAAAGCTTCTCAAACTAAATTTAAAATAAAAGATACTTCAAGAAATTAATTAGAACTATTAAAAGCTTTATAAAAGTTTAATTGTATAAAAAAACAACTGTATTGTTTGACAGCAATTTTCATTCATCAAAGCATAATCGGCATGATTCCTGTAGCTCAAAACTAACATGGAATATGTATTTGGCGACACTTTTTTTCGACTAATGCGTGATTCTGCAAAATTGTTTTAGTTTATATCGTGTCCTTGATAACTACCCATGGAATTGAGAACACCAGCTGTTTTTTATTCCAAATTTCATAACTAACCAACCATTATGAATGCCAATACGGAGGGTAAATTTTATATTTAACAAAATTGCCTCAGTTGTTGAAAAATTCCACCTGAGTGAGAGTAAATCTAGACGGATGCTGTTGCATAATTCATTTTTAGAACGAGATCCGTCTTACTTTTGTATTAGACTTAATTTATCCCTTTTTACAAATTCTCTCTTAACTTTTATTTCCCGATATTTTTACAGTAATATTTGCTTTTTTCCGTTTTTTACATTTGTTTTTAATGAATTTAATTCCGTCTACTTATAATTTAATTCGTAATCGTAAAAATTATCAAATGTGATGTGAATGCTTTAAACCAATAATTTGCAACGTTTTGAACGTGTGAAATAAAAAATATATACTGACATCATGAGTCAAAGTGAAGTCATGGTTAACCATGTGAGCATCGTACATGTCGTATTTTTATTAGTAAAATGATAACTGGTGCGTTAATGGAACACATGTACTTCCGCAATACGAAGATATACCAAAAAATATATTTGTCAAACAATAGCTCAATCTATTGAACATCAAGCCCTACATATTTTTTTAATCTGTATGCAACTGAACGATTCGAGCACGCAACCTACAGTACAGAAACACATACGTTTATCAATGGCTTCATGCCACTGCATGTCTTTACACAACCCAAACTATGGTTAATATTTATTTTAAAAATTAAGAGTGTATCTAACGCTATTTAAAATTCATGTAAGGGTCATAAAATCTAAATGAAATTAAAACACGTTTGTTAATAAATATATGTATGCTCAGTTTCACCCAAAGTATGCTTTTTTTAATACATTTCCCTTTCACCGAATGTTTCATATTCTATAAATAGCGATTCAGCAAACAGTGAACGGTGTCATAAAAATTGTTTAATATTCAAAATATCCCATATAAACGGTGGGTCAATCAGTATATTAGTCCAGAGTACAAATAGTGAGTTATCCTTTGCAAATATTTACATCAACATCCACTAAAAGTTTATGGAGCGATCGCAAAAATAGAAGGGTTCAATTATTCTTTGAAGTTTGCAAAACTGTTTGGTTCACGAATAAGATTATTTACGCAAATGATAGTAGAATAATTCACAATGTTTCAGGCCAACGTACAGACAAGCCCACGCAGTTTAAAACCCAAAATAGATTTCTTGAATCTTAATTGATGGTTTCGCATGCATTTGAATTGATTTATCAGTAACTATAATTGAACGATTATTTTCAAGCTCGCCGGCTTCAAATATATATCGTTGATGTATTTTTTTGACGAACGAATTAACATTTCCTCGGAGTGTGTACTAAAGATATCCAAAATGTTTAGGTCAATTGCTATTAACCCGTATAATTAAAAGTATCTCATAGAATATATTGTAATGCCAGCGATATTTTAAGGTGTGCCACAAATATTAACACGTATTCAATTTAAGAAAGGCCAGCACAATGTATGGAAGTTCAACAATTTCAATAACCAATTAGATTAAATAATAGAAGTAGTAGATCGAAGCTCTGCGGCAAATTGTAAAATTATCGTAATGGGTTTAGAATGATTTATGCTTAAATGTATGGTTGTATTTATACACATGTATCAAAAAGAAAGTAATATTTTTTTTTAAATATATGTATATCACGTCATTTTAAGAGATCATTATGTTTGATCATGGACTACTCTAGAGCAATAATAAATGAAGAATATAGTATAATGCTGAAGTTGGTGGATTTTTTGAAGATGCTATTGTAGTTCGGTCAGTCAAAATGTTACTTAGGCCGTTTATACCGTACAATTAATAAGTATTAAGCACTTAATGCTTAAGGATCCGCTGAGGCCATTTTCAAGCAGACTGCCATTATCCCAACGTGCCAAATTGGAAAATAACCTATCTTAATATAAACAGACAAATGGTTTTTAATGGAAGTCAGAAGTAAATATACAAATTTCATAACACGTGACAGTCAAGAAGATGTTTCATTCAGTCTTCTCCTGCAGGTATTTTCATGTCATGTGATATGAACAAATTATTTTGTTTTGTTAATAGTTATGTAAAAACCAAATGTTAATCTTCAAATATCGCGAATATAATATATACGATTCCAATTAATACGAGTAAGAAGGTATTTCATCGAGGCTCGATCAACAGTCAGAAAATGATTAACTAAATTCTCATTAAGCTTCTCTTCAGAAAATTTGGCGTCTATGAAAAAACTTATGGTGTAAAAATGTTTCGGGTGGTAGAGGAAAAAGCATTTGTCAGCACCAAGAAGAGGGAGAAAAGCTATTATAATCTTGACGTGAAACAAAAAGACGTCCGTATGAGATGGATGAACATGGACTGGAAAGATTTGGTAATAAATTATTCGATTTTATCTTCACTGGTCCATTAAACTGTCGCTGGCAACAGTATAAATATATTAATATATACATGTATATAATACACCTAATACTAGTTCTAATGTACACGTGTACATCGTTTCATTTAATCATCCTGGATAAACAATTGAACTTGAACAGTTATATTTGCTTCAATTTAGAAAGGTTAATCACTTTTATCGATAGTTTTTCAGATGCATGATCATTACGAAAATTGAATAACTCATGGACGCTATATATTTGTCTTTAAAACACTGCCCCAATGTACTACTTATATGAATATATTATGTAACTTGCTTGCAAGGCTTGACTGCATTTGCTAAATGTAATTTGCCATTTCAGTTTTTATTTTCAAATGAGTGACCGTATTCGGCATTTTCCTTTGCCGTATTTGTATCGAGTCAATTTACATTGTGGCCCAAAATTACTGAATTGTCTATATTACCGAACGTTTAAACTTTGTGGAGAAAACCTTAAAATGAGAGAGCTTTTTAATGTGTAATATAATATGTAATACCAGCTTTATAGCTCGGTTTTTCTCGGAATAAATTCAAACCTATTCTTTGTTCAAATTAAGTGTATTAATCCTGTTTTTGGCTGGCTCAATAACTAACATGGCTGTATAATATTAGTTTCTTGTTGATCATCGATGATGATATTAAAAATTAAAAGTTATACAGTTCACTGTTGAATTGTTATAAAAGTTATTAATACAAATTTCACATCGGTATTATTTGCCGTTCTGGAGGATTTCTTGTGAATGACAGACGGATACGTATTTTCTATTTTATTTTATTTATAACGTAAAATAATCATTAAGCATTTGATAAACGTGATAAGAATGGACGTATTTTTGGTTGAAAAACAACATCTGAAAGCCATTAAAACAATAAATTCACAGATTTGCGATCATTACTATCAACGCACCGACGCATTGTTGGGCTCGTGGCGGAAAATTTTGCATGACAAAGACTCGTTTATCAAGGAAATCTAGTTTGACGTTTCGTTTGGGAAAATACCTATAGCCATGAATTGTGAATATCAGGCGACGGGCTTGTGCATGGAGTAAAAATCGATAACAGTTAATACAAACAGGATGAACTATGATAATTTAAAAACATTACAAAAACTAACTTCTTCTTTAACTAGATGACTTAGTTCTTTAATAGCTACTCTCACCAATCTCTCCTAAAATAAAGACTTTAAATATATTAATACTTTGACTGCTAAGCTATGATATATCGGCAACGATATCAGCGAAGAATACTTACATCGACGGTTTTACGTAAAGTTTTTTTAATATGACGCCCGATGAATATGAAAAATAGTTTAATGATAAATAACATAGTGTGTTTTTATCAAATATAATCAAAAATTGTTTCTTTACGGTCAATTTATCGCTAAGATGTTCAAAAATATCGTAACAGCCAAATGGTTAAGTTAATTATTTTATACGCCTTTTCGTATGATGCTCATTATTCTTATTGTATAATAAATTGCACTCATAAAAAATATAAACAACGAACATTGCAAATAATGTAACGCATTGATTAAAGTTTATTCATTATGCGTCTTCGTAATTGCGATACGTTAACGCTATTTTAGGTACTATAGTTAAATCATACATGTATGTCTGAGAAAGAAAGAGAGTGAAATACGTGTGTAGAGTGAAACAAAATTATCTCAATCGATTTATTTTTTTTCAAATTTCTTTTTAAGATCATGAAATTTTGTGTAAAAATGTATGTCAGTGTTTTTTTATTATTTGTTACAGTGATTACTAATCATGTACAGTATTTTAAATGATGCTATTTTGCAAGAAGTGTTTTGTCGGACGTAACCGGTGCTAATCTATTAATTAAATTGTATTTGAGGGACATTGACATTTAAGCACAAATTCGGATATATTTAGCAATACGGTCGGCGATGTCACTTTAAATATCAAGGTCACAAATTGAAATAATTAAAACACACACGCACGTGTGCAAGTACACATTACAGCTTCACAAAAATTACGATTTTTGTTAGACTACCAGTATTATTACGTATGAATATTTATAAAATTGTATATTGTTTTGTTCAAATATTTTATTTAAACTTACTGACTCAATTAAAAATTCAAAATTTATTTAATAAAAGAACCACATGTTATGCTTATTAATGTTTTTGAAATTGATTTAACTGTTAGCTAAGATGCTTTATGGTTTTAAATGTTGACATGGTCGAAAAAGTTCGTTTTTTCAATTTATGTCAAACGTAGATTTCAAAATAAATTAAAAATATATATCAGCAAAATGTACTACTCTAATTATTATCATGATAAATAAAATATAAACAAACTCAATAACTGCATCATTATAATTATTAATCATATTTCCAAAGAAGTGAGAAATATGTCACAAGTATTGAGTTCCTAAATACGTTTAATTTGACAGTTGATTTCAAACTGCGATAAGTCAATAGTTATTTTCGTAATTTATTTTCCTAAAATATAAATAATACAGTTGTTTAATTTCCTAGATTTTTACATATAGAAGTAATAAATAAACAAATGGTTTGCTAAAATTTCACCAAATAAAACTTATCGGGTATAAGAAAAACATTTGTTCTATTTCGTGAATATAATGACTTATAATAAAAAAAATTAATAAAATGGAAGTGGAAACTAAAAAAAAACTAATGGAATGTGATGTATATAGTTAATATTTATTTAAACCCTTTGTTATTATCATATTGAAAAATATCTAAACGTTAATACTTGTTTGCAAATTTTAAAACAAAATCCGTTTTGACAATGGATTATTTTTATAACATTGCGTTGGTGTTAAAGATACTAATGTCGAAATTGATATGTATTTTTTTATCAAATAATGAAATAAAACACTCTTCTTATGCATATTTTGAAAACTTTATAAACCTTCAATACTAAAAACGTCAATATCGAACAATACAATATTTATAAAATTTTAATAAATTTATTTCAATAATCATTATCGCATCTTTGAAGCGCAACATCTATGTAAACTAACTCTCACTCAAATGGGGTATATCATCTGGTAAAGCAATTTTGCTGTACATAATTCTATAATATAGTATTGGCCTAAATATATCGACAAAACACTGTATTCATGTAAACACTGTAACATGACTCTCATTTTTTAAGTCAGTTCGACCATTTATCGGACCATTCGGTTTCTACAAAGAATTATTTTCTAGCTATAAACAAAAATCCGAAATCTTACGACGATTGAGAAGGTTTTTTTAGAAAGACTCGTTGTTCACAGGGCTCAGTTTACTAGAATAGAAATCATGCACATGCACGCAACGGAATAGGGCATTTCGTGTGTTACGCCACGGTCTACGTCCGCTTAATAGATGTGAAGACTTGGCGGATAGTGGAAGGGAAAGCAAGTTATTAATATTTTTAAGCTTGGATTTCGGTTTCAATCTGTATTGAAGTGTTTCATCGGTATTTATAATATTGAATTGAAACGCGTGCGCTGTACAGTAGAATAAGTACGCGTACGTTTTAGCGTCAAACGATTTTCGAAAAACTTAAATAATACTAAATTTATATGTATTCCGGAAGCTCAACTTTCGCCGATGTAAGCATAGATCGGAGAGAAGCCTCACAGTGACTGTGGGCGGTGACGTAACCGTGGTACACTCCGTCGTCGTCCGAACAATATACCTGATATAAGTTACATATTGCCAAGCGTCCACGAATTTAATATTACAACAGTGAAATGGCACATGCCACTTTGATTTGTATTATAGTTTTATTGAAATCAATTCCGGTTTATCGACATTAACACTCCCTACCCGGTGTTGTGTAGTAAGTCACCAGTACTTATATTTTAATTTATTTCTCCAAATTAGGTGATCGCAAATTCTTCATACGTTATGTATTCCTCATAAAAGTATGTTGTGATTTTAATTCATTACATCTCAGACGAGAAGATAAAGAGCATTACGTGTGGCTAGATATAGCCAGAAATAATATTTCCTTGGTAATATCTTCCCATTTATTTTCTCTCTTATTTTTGCATTTCTTTCACTTTTATTATTGAATTGTGAATATATAATAGAATGATGTTTATGCGTAATTGCGATAATCGATCTAATAGGTATTGAATAGTTAGCTAATTTTAATTTATAACATGTTATTTAACTGGATACTTGGAGGCTATCAACGTAGTTTCTGGTACTGTAAGGTGAGAGTTTAAAAATCACTCATATACTAAATAGAAATGCATATTTATTTATAAGCGACACGCTAAATTATATTTCATAAAATTGTGTAATTACAAATGTAGGAAGTACTTTTTACCTGAAGTCGGAGATAGGAAGTTTTAAAGACATCGATTAATGTCTACATATCATATAAAAAGTTCAAAAATATGACGACATGTGAAAAATTAAGAGACAAGAGAACAAGCCAGCCATTATTTTGTTAAATTAAAAGTTATGCAACAGCGCTGAAACTCGTGCTGTGGATGCCTCCTTTAAGTCTGGATCACATTTGAATCTTCTGACAGGCATTCTGGGAGACCATCTGGTACTATCCGCAGAATGTACACAGCCGAATTAAGGACTAAACCAACTAGCAGATGACATGTAATCTTAGAAGTATCATGTGGTGCCCCATTTGCTCCACGTCGAGAGCAGATATTGCAGAATAGAAGAAATTTCTATCCAGTCTTTTATAATCCATTGGATAAATGTATGTTTCAGAGTAAAAAATAAAATAAGTGTAGTCATCGTCTATCGTGAACTTAACAACGTATGTCATGCACGCTTCCATAATACACTGTACCACTATTAATTTCAGATTTTTAAACGGAGTTCATTGTAAAAAATGCGATAAACAACAGTAAATTATTTTTCTATTTCGATCAAATAAGCTCAACGTTTTGGGCATTCATGTCACATATAATATTAGGCACTCGTGTAGTGTTGGTCTTTACGCATCTGCGGAACTCAAACACGCGACATTTAGTGACGTACAATCGGCCACTGAAGCAAAGTTACCCAGATAAAACAAGTTAACATGAAAGACAGAAGAATTCGCCAATATGCGTACGAGCAAGATAATTGAATGGAATTCGCTATACATTGAATTCTGATGGTTGATAAAAAAATATTTTCACTGTATTATCTATTCGTATCATTGGAATTCGGCCAAATCTTGGGACACTTGTGTCTGCATCGCGCACCTACTGGCTTATATGCCAAACTGATTATGAATTAGATTTCTGAATTTATTCTTTACGAGACTTACAACATTAATCTAATTTAGAACGGACATAAACATTTGAGCGTCGTCGATTACTTTTACTATAAAATATAATATCATAATCAATCAAATATTCATATTAAAATCATTTGGATGAAAAAATAACACATGTCTAATCCCGTTATAACGAAACTCGTGAGACCACATTTTTTGTTTCGTTAAACTGAATATAAGAAAAATATTGTTACATATTGTATGAACATTTGGACAGCAAAAATATACGTTATACAGGTAATTTTGTTAGTTCGTATTTCGTTTTGCTATTCGTTATAAAAATATTTGATTTTTAACAGTTTACTATAGCATATTAATTATGTACTCATATTTAATTGCGACTCCCTAAATCATCGATAAGCAATAATAGAAATCATTGCATCGAAAACTTTCGAATGTTTCTATTATTTAAGTATTATAGATACATAATTATACGACCCTATTTAGGCAAAAGGCAATTAACCCTGTTTTTTAAAAGCTACGATTATTTTAGAATCACAACCTACCAACTAGAGATAAGTTATGTCAAAAGGAATCATGCCACAAATGACGAATTACTGTAGAAACTCAACTTTAGATTTTGAAAAGAGGGATATATCGAATTTGTAAAAAAAGTAGGAAAAAGAAATCAACCCTCGTTCACAGCATCATTGTTGTGTGAAGGTTAATGCTTTTTAGGTAAACAGAGTCGTTTTACAATATTACACATAAATACTTTAGTTTTAACTCATCAAAACTTCGAATATTAATAAATATTACGTGATAAATTATTTTATTTCATAGTGTATAATCATTAATATGAAATCAATGTAGTATGATAATAATGAAGCCGGTTTGAGATTGCACATAAAACTTGATGAAGCAGTAAATCAGAAGAATTTTTGGCAATTCTATTTTGGACTATTAAGGTGGCTACACACGCTCAAGTTACACATTTGCAATATTTTGTGTGACCATTATACAATAATTTCCTGAAAATATCAACTAATTTTAGGTAATTTTACGTGTATTTGTGATATAAACTATAAGACCGGACATCGACCGATATAAAATTAAATAATAAATAAACAATTCATTGATATGGGATTCTTCAAGTATGTATTATAATTGCTTAATACTATCATGCTTGATTTGACTAACAAAGTGAGCTGTGGGTTTTGAAAATTAGTAGTTTATTTTACAAACCGAAATCAAAATATTGGCACATACCATTTCATTATTTAAACAAATTTTGGTATTAAAAATATTAAGCCATATGAAAATGACGGTAAGCTTATTTAATCGATAATTAGTAATTCTCACTAATGTTAGAGAGACTCAAAATCTCAACTGAATCTCCTTCCGAGTCTCATAAAACGGAAACAATGAAATAACAGTGTTATAATATCGTAAATTCTTTAAAATATGGGAACAGTATTTTTATTGTCGTTCATGTATACTTGCACAAGTTTAAATGAGCGTGTGCAGCCTCCTTTACGATGCAGATGGTATAGTTTTTTGTTTAATATGTCATAATAAAAATAGTTTTCAGGAAAACTAATCACCATTTGAAATTATAATTAAATATAACTGATACATAGATCTTCCAGGTTAGCGTAGTGCGCGCCTAACGGTATGGGGGACGCGGGTCCGATTCCCCATCTGTAAGATTTTAAAAATAAAAAAATGCAGGACCGGATGTCTATTGAGTTAAGTATTAATTTGTCTGACAAACAATTCTCGTGAAAAATAATCTATCATGAAGTATTCACATTGCGGAGATCCATATGCTCTTTCAGGGTGAATATCTTCATATTGTGCAGATCCATATGCTCCACGTGGAGCAAGCGTGGTATGAAAAAAAAAACATAGATACATTCGCACTAATACAAATAAATATATCGAAAGGTTATTATAAATATTTGAAATCAAATAAAAGCTTTCAACACGTGATATTTATTAATATGAGAAGTTTTGATGTATTATTTAACATGTAAAAGAAAAATCGCATCGAAAACATATGGAATGCGAAATATTCAGCTGTGCGTACAATAAAATGAAAATTGAACAATACAAGAAGATTTCAGATGGCGCCCGGGGGTAGAATTACCGCTCCCCTGCCACCCACGAATCGCCCCCTGCGACACATTTCCTCACATTTGCTGTACGAAACGAAAAAAAATTGATATTTTCTTGCGTCGGTGTTACAAATCTGTATACAGGTTGGACATTTAATATTGGCATATTTTCATTTAACAGTCAAAGGTGATGTTCACAAATCGTTGATCATAAAATTAAAATCTTTATTATCGTTTTGGAAATTTACATTTTTATTCAAGGTAAACCGACACGGAGGAGTCCAGTTTATTGATGTCACCTGCAATATGACTTGTCTCTACACCTTTCGAAGATGTGTTTTATGATGTACTATTGAGAGATAGATTATGAATAAATTATCAGGAGACTAAGCACTTCAATGATGACACTCTGCTTAAGTGAAATATTCGAATTTAACTCTTTCATTAGTAAGTTAATTTTTTTTAACACTAAATTTTTTCACGGTTATCAATTCTACTAATATCATAAAATCAATCAAATCGGATATGTCGATTTGTAAAAAATGCTCTTCTATTTCAAAACAACGAACAAAATAAACTGAAAAATTATTTCAAATAGGTAAAAATGTGTATAACATTACCACGTGTGGCCGCTCCCATTTTGGTATGAAAGAAGCACTTGAGATGAAATTTGAATGCAAAGAGCTGATTTATGATATTTTATGTAGTTATGTGAAAAGCAATATAAATAATCTCTCGTTTTTCACAAAACATAATAATTATCGAAAGAGCAATTTTTCAATTCAATGAATTCTTTTTTACTCATTTTTTTCGGTAAAGTTAACGTATTGTTTTCTAGCCTAAAAATAAATGATATGATTGTAATGACTTCCAGATATCATTGACAGATCTATTTATTACTTATATTAAAAGAAATAATAACATTAGAAATAACAGAAAAAGCTAGGCGCACGGATGGTAAACAATTATTGTTATTAGTATTTCTCGCTGATATCACGAATAAAGATATTTTGTTGTATAGCAATCAATTGGTTAAATGCCAGATTTAATTATTTCCATGAGATTATATTAAATGTAAATTATACACCAGAAATACATAAAACATTATTTATTTCGGTTATTTTATTTTTTACATATTATTTTCGTATAAACTAATTACATTGATATCAATAAACATGGACATATTTTTTTTCGTTGGTTAATATTAAATAGTAGTCCTTGTTACGCCACCCTGTACTACAATGATCATTTTGATACTTTTATTCCATTCCCCCCCCCCCTCCCAAGATATGTGACGTATGAATCTCTACAATGTGAAGCCTTAACTTGGCAGATTATTTTTCACGTAAATTGATTGTCCACAAATGGCTCAACTGACCGTATCTTTATTTTTTAAATCCTCATGCAACTACGGGATTTAAATCTATACATTCTACAACCAAAGTGGACGCACTTAACAATCCAGCTATTAGAATGACAATAAATATACATTTTTAAATATAAGTTTATATAGCTTAATTACTCAGTATTTTACAGCGAATTTTACAGTCTCGTATTACCGTTACGGTAAAAATAAGGCTTTCGACTAATATTGTAATTGAAGTCATAAGTCATAACCACCTAGACCTGTTCCGCATTTTACAATATTAAATTAATCCAAATTATGCTAATTGGAATTATAATTTATGCTTATTGGAATTCCATTAGATACAATCTAAATGTTGTATTGGATAGAGTTACGTGATAGTAGCATGACCTGGAAAGATATGGGAATGTTCACTTACTCCAGAGATGCATAGTAGTGTTATATAATCAATAATATAATACTAGATATTTAACTCAATTGATTAACCGATCAATACTGACTTGTTTGTACGAGTATTTAGTTTAGTTACTATCAGCTATCGACAGCAATTTAATCTTTTGGATAATTTATTTACATTATTGATTATGTAGAAATTGTACACGTTATAAATTTGTGTATGTATTCGCACGTGAAAAGACAAATTTGTAAATGTACACTGAAATGTACACTGTGTGTGAAAGGTATTTGAGGCCTTCAAGGAATGAAAGCATAACTGCTTGCGAATCATTTAAGGTAGAAGAGATATCGAAAGAGTAGTCGAAAAACATACGATAAAGTATCTCAACGGTGTAGAAAAAGACGTAGCATATTTTCAGGTAGGACAGTGAAGAAAACTTACAGAAAGAATAAGAAAAGCTGAAACATTCATTAAAAGCGACACTCAGAGGACAGATTCGGACATGATGAGCTTACGATGAAGAAGATTCACAAGAAAAAACGAAATAGTGTAGATCTGTAGATCAAAGATAAGATAATTATTGAACTTTGAAGACTTACTATGGTATCTTTTAAACTCCTAGCAACAATCGTCTTTTTCATTTTTTATGATAATTTAACAAAAAAAGCTAGACGCGAAAATCAAAATGATCGTTGATCGCGTAACCAATCATAAAGAACGACATTTTTTTATTTTAACATCCAAATGGTTGAAGTAAAAATTAGTATTAATTGTGTATAAAACATGACACCAATACATGTCGCCAAAATGTACCAGAAAATAGTATATTAAATAAAATACCATTATATACCTGGAATTTTTCGGGCATTATCGTAATTATTATTACAGTTAATACTCTTAATAATTGAGTTCTAAGTAGCTTTCGCATTAAAAAGCTTTTTTCTAAATAATAATTTACAAAATGTCGACTTACTCCGAAAATTTGTCGACCGTAATATTTATACTATTTTTTCAACAATACAATACAACGCTACGAGTATTTTCTTATACTTTTTACACAAAAAAAAATACAAACCATTTCCTTCACAATGCGTGTTAATTTACAAAAGTGTAGGCCATTTTTTTTTCTCTAAAAACCCCCAAAGCCTCATTTGAAAGCGCAAAGCACTTAAACACGAAGCGAAATTTAGTTTTTTGTTGTATAAAAAAGTTTTACACCGTCATTATCGATGTATATATACAATTTTAGCTGTGCTATATCTGATTGTGATTTGTATATATATAACAAACAAAAAAATCAATCGTCAACCTTGAATACAAAAGTACTTGTAAGAAATTAAACAAAGCTCTTGTAACAATCGGCACATTTTTTTGCATAAAACTTCTTCACGATTTTTTTTTATTTTATGACATTATACAATTTATATTGTCTGTTTTAATAAACTTGAAAGCGACATTTTTATATTAAGGGATTACAATTTATTTCAAGGATTATTTATTAAATGAAAATTTTGAAAACAACGTTTCCAAAAAACATAATTTTATCAAGTTCTTGAACATAAATATTGTAGCTACATAAATTATACTTAAGTTAATTATTTTTGTCTTCTTCTTGATGGAAATCCATTATTAATGTTATCGGTTGATGTCATAATGGACATTGTTTTGTAAATATTTTATCATCATTTTAACATACAGGATTCTTTTAATTTAAATTAAATTCGCGTCCATAATTTTCAATACAACTCCGAGCCATAAAAAAAATGTTGAAGGTATAGACTTAATATTTAAAAAAATTGAAATCTATCATGTATTTTTCAGTAATATTTCAGTATATTCAGTGATAAAACAACTATTCCAATACATAGTCGAATCCGTTATTAAAATATAATACTACTAAGTACATTTTATTTATTTTAACGTGTTTAACAATAAAATTAACATAAATATTTTACGAATCCGATTAGATATATATATATATATTTTACTTTTATAGTATTAGCATAGATTATTTTTATACATCATAAATAAACCCATCAGGAAAAACAGTATCATAAATTGACAATTCATATGGATGTTAAGAATACTAAAATAATATATGTTTAGCCTAGAATCTATTATATTGAAATAGTAATAGAGTGCTTTGTATTTTTAGTAGATATCATAAAATATTTGAATGCCAAAATCGATTCGTCGAACAAGTATTTTCAATGAATGATAACACAATGATGTCATTGATATTTTCTTATAGTTCAAAATGACATCACTTGAAGATCACTCCTTCGTGGTTATTGATTATTTACTACTACAATAGTTGTATAAAAGTGGCTGGTCCAAACATTTTTGTCGATTTAAAATGTTCACGTAAACAAAACCGGTCTTAATATTGCAAAATAAATTCTGCGGAAGTAACGAATTAAACTCGGCTTTTATTTCGAGATAAAATTGAGTTTAAACACGTAAAGACCAAACAGTTAAGAGTATTAATTATTTTCAAATTTCGAATAAACAATTATTTTATTTAAAACACTTCTACCGATTTTCGCCAGTTTGTCAAATTGTGTATAAATATCGAATGCACACCTCATTTGTACCAACAATGACGAAGCTGAAAAGTGAAACTATAAAGAAAAAGTATGCGTGAATACGTAAATGAAAAATTACAACATTAAAATAAACTGTATTCGCTCGTTTATCAAATTGCCACCGACGCCATATAAAATTGTCGAGACAGATAAACAAAATTAATTAAATAGTTGTAAAAAAATATTATAAATTTATTGTTAAGTAAATTATATTATGAGAAATATTGCTGTGCATATTTTGATAGATGATTGATTGTACCTTAGAAAATATTTCAAATAACTTATCCTTTACTGTGAATATAGTTTACATATTTAATAAAAATGTTTTCCATTAATTTGAGCGGAAAAATAATTCTGCTCGAGAGGAAAGTGTTTAAATTTGAGTACCTTCGCTATAAGAGCTTTTACAAGTAAATTTAAAAAAAGTTTCTTTACTATCATAGAAAAAATATATTACTCCATACAAAAAACAACATTAAATTTTACTGGCTTGATCCGTCTGAACTCTAGACGATATACTATATTAATTCCTATGAGAATTTCGTGTACTCAGCCTGTATGAATAATATTTATTGTATATTTTAAAGACTTATTCTTTTTGTAATTTCAAATATATATACATATATTAAACTACTGGGTTGCTTTTGTTAAAAAATGTAATATTTCTAAATCATAAGTACGTATGTAGATAAGATACTATTTTACGTAGTGTATAGGCATATTCACTTGGATATGTAACCGAACAAGCTATAATACTGTGAAAGCTTTTTTTGTAGGGTTACTGATCGATAGAGTTACGATATTAGACATTATAATTCAAATGATGTTAAGCACACATCACAAATAACACAACCTAGATCTTAGCAAGCTGTTCCTAGGACAACTGTGACGTTTTGAAAACCGTTTCAAGTTCTTAACGCCACGGTATACGCCTGCATAATAGATGTGAAGATATGGAGGGCGGTAGAAGGAACAACGGTTGTACAATTGTTTATAAGCGAGAAAATAGTGGCCATTTGGTTAACGGGTGTGTTTTGATTGCGGAAGGTACGGATACAAATTCCGCAGCTTTACGATGTTTGATGGTTTAAAGATAATAATTAATTGTTATGAATAGCAAGTTATCAAGATAAGTTATTAGTTAAATGGTTCCTTGAAATACTTAAAAAGGTATGTAGCAAATATCTCAAATTAAATGAAATTTTAATACGCTCATTTTTTTCTCTAAAATTAGTCTATTTAAATTGGCAAAACGGCCACACAAATTGATATATTTTAACTGGGAAGCTATTATCCAAGAGAAGCGGAATGCATTTGTAGAGGCTTTTTATAAATTACTCAGTTTATATGTAAACTATATTTAACAATAATATCAAAAGAATTGAACTGATATTTAAATACTTTGTGTCCTGTACACAATGGAAAAAAATGCGTGTAAAAATAAATAATGTTTTCTTGATCTAATATAACCTAACGTAACCTCATGTCCGAAGGGGTTTTATTCAGGAAGAAGTCGTTCAAAAACCGTTTATTTAGATTGAGAGATGTAGATTGATTAGACATGTAAAAATATCTATAATTTTACTACGTACGAGTATGTTATGTATCGTATAAAATATTATGTTTTTAAGTAACGTCTCCCTCGATTTATGACCGCTCTGTATATTTGCTCTGTATACTGTATATTTGTTCAGGAACAGTTTGATATAAATTACATTAGTTAAAAGTAATTTTGAATTTGCGATTAAGTGGCGTTAAAATAGAAAACTCTGAAGACACATTTCATCGATAAGTCGAAGTTTTCAGTTAAATTATTTTTATTGTGGCAAACTTATCCGTGACAGTAAAGTAGTAAGTAATAGTATTGTGTTTGCGGACTGCGAACAGCGATCTATGTATATATTTTGAAGTTATGTAAAGACAACTGGCTGAGGTCCAAGCAAGCTTAAAAATGGAACGCTACTAGCCCACTCGACTATGAGGCGGGATCAAAGCTGCGACAATGTAGGATAACACGTGAAAGTTGAGTTAATACATACATTAATTCATTATCATACGCTTTTTTACGATAAACATGCAGTTAAAGTACACGCAATACAATGGTCAACCTAACCTAACCTAACCTAACTAATAAAAAAGAGCACCGTATAAACGTATGTATGTCATGGATCCAGTGTCTCATATTATAATATTTTCGTAATTGTAAGATGGCTTTGATATTAAAGCCTTAAAGAGAACAAAATAAATAGAAACATCTATCTTATTCTTGGCAATATAAAAATATTTAATTAAAACTCACAGTTAGTGAATTCACTTTCTAGTTAATGTATGCCTTATCAGAATTTAACACTTTAACTGTAACATATACACTGTAAAAAGCTTGTTGTTTTTAATAAAAAAAAATTGTGCGACTCAATGAATTTATAAATAACTTTCTCGTATCTTGTACGTTGAAAAATACATGTTCATTCATTTTTATTCGTACAATCAACTGATAATTTTTTTTTTTTGATTCAGTACTTATATCGCACAAATATTAACAGAAAAATCATGTAAGAATTATTGTAATTTGTTTTTAATTGATTGATTTTATGACCATTGTAACACGACTGTGTTCATATTATTTATATTATAATAATCAAGCTCCATTGAACATCCTCAAGCTTTTTCCAGTGTTGTTTATGCAATTCATAATATATAACAACACGTGAATATCTTAAACGCATTGTTGATGTATTAGAATTATGCAAGCTCCATTAATAATGGACACGTATTTAAATGATATAGATTATTAGATTGTAAGTCAGTAGAACATGTGCAATTACTGTATATGTTGTATAGGGTCGAGTAAATGAGTCACACAATTTTGGAATCAAAGTATTTTAACGTACCAACTAATATTAATTGACAAATCATTAAGACGTAGAAGACAATTCATAAGGTCAATTGTGATTCCTTGGAATTTAACTATATTTAACCTAACTATCATAAAAAACCTCTTTTCTTAATCTTAAAAAAATGGCTCATTTTTGAAGATTACTTCGCCACATTATTTGGTTTCTTCAGCTTTTTTCCCCTCAAATACCCCACAGCAAAACCTGTATAATATACCTTTTATTTATTTGTACGTGACTCAGATAATCTATTGTTTTACATAATAGTAAATTTCTCTGTGTATCCGTTTTGGATTATTTTTATATTTAAAACATCAATTAAAAAATATGCATTTTCTTATAAAAGCACATTTCAAAATTGTTATTCAGATACCCCCGAAGAATCTAAATTCTACTTGTTATTTCATATGTCTCGTGGGATTCATTAATAAGAAAGTCTGCACTAGACGTAGTTATACCAAGAGTTTATGCATGAAAACTAAGAGTATACGTATGGTGCTGCGTGACATATATAATCCTTAGAAATTATTTTACATAGATTTATACTTTAATACAATTGGTTTAAAACGAATATAGTTTTATCGTCCTATTAATTAAGATATCCCTCTACTGTCACGGATAGTACTATAGAAAATTCTCGTAGTCTGATTTTACAATATCATCCGGGGTGCTCTGAATTATTTCGATCGTTTAATAAGCATCGTCGTTAAACAACGGGCCACGATATATTATTTCTCGAGATGTGGACTGCCCACTGCCATTTTAATTGATTCGGGGATCTAAAATCGACGCACAGACTCGTCGGCTGTAATCAACGGGGCTTTATTGATTTACAAACAACCATTGATACGAACGCCAAAGCAATAGCTATTAATAAATTTACGCCGCCAAAGCTTTCTTTAAGTTTTTTGATTTGATCTCATATGACATGTTATATTTTTAACTAAGCCGTTTAATCAGTGCGCTTCTAGTTATTGTTCTTCTATTTTATTTTTCTTGCTTACTATATAGTAATCAACAACTTTTAAACCATGTCCAAATGGAAAAAACTTATTTCCACAAGCATTTATTAACTGCCAGTCGCCCAAGTTACTTAGCAAGTACTTCAGTAGTTTTAATAATTTTCAAACTCTTAAAACAGCTATAAGATCTGAACCCTCAACTACCGGTGGCGAAGCTTAACCATTTGATTATTGATCCTTTTGAAATAAATATTCCGAAAATGGCGCTATTCAGAAACAAAAGAGAACACACAATGTCGGTTGTCTTGGCGACACAAATAATAACCTACGGCCTGTTAGAAATATACCCGATATCTTCTTCAATGATAATATTCACTAATTTTTGGCAAATAGAACAAAAGATATATCAATTTCATACGAAATACACAATTTAGAAAAAAACATATGTCTATCAATCATATTTAAAACCGTGACACATTTAAAATATCAGAATTCATACAAATAATACAATAGGCATGCTCATTTTGTTATCAGTTGAATATGACTATAGATACTATAATCGGCTAAATGTGTGCTTAAATTACGCCCAAATGTGATAAATATTATTTAATATAATACAATATGAGGTTTTACTAAAGCGAATAATTTAAGGTACAAGACACTAGAAGTAAATAATATAAAAGCGTAGACAAAGAATATTTAAAAAAAGAGAATTTCAATCAGGTGATAGTATTCGTTAATAACGTGTTATTAGAGGGCAGTGAATAAGGATATCAGCATCAACAATATCAATTTCGTTAATTAATGAATTGAAAATTTTATAATAAACTGAGATATAAACCAACAAAGATAATAGGGGTTTTAAGTTAAATCAATACATCCCCATTAACGATGTAAATTAGTTTAACTAGAAATGAAAGTTTTTTGCGGTGAATGAGAATCTAAATATCTTTATAAAATAAATAAAACTATATCATAATCGATTTGTAGGTTTTACTTATTAAATATGAAATCGTGCTTTTTGGTTCACGTGTGATATTAAAAACACTTGGTAATAATGAGAATTATGTGAGAATCGAGCAAGACACATTTTGGTTGCGGGGTGAAGTTCCTTTGTAATCAGTATTGTTAGTATGTCATTTTTAATATATTATTCAAGGCTCTTGTCGTTGTTGCCTACTTATTTTTTTTAATCATGCCAGTTCAAAATTGGAGCACATGATTTCCAAGGAGTAAAGATTTGTAGATATAAAGATTATATTATTCCCCACAATCTGAAATCTTTTGTTGACATTTTAACAAGAATTGGTCGTCAGCTAATCATTCGATCCATCGGGCATTGAATTTTATATTTTTGAATGTACTTAAAAGTTTTTGGCGGCCGAGAAATTCGAGCCCACAAACTCCAGCACCGAAGGACGCATGCTTACCTTTGAGACATTGAAGAGACGCGGGGATCTTGTAAAAAGTGTTATACAATGTTCATGCATTTCAGATGTAAAAAAATATGTTTTTGTAATTGCGTATTTTACAAGTGATGTTATGAGAATTCTGTGAGAATCGTGTAAGACGCATTATGGTTTTGACGCAGAATAGTTCATCTGTAATTAATATAATAATCTATTCTTTTAAACAAATTAACCAAAGCTATTTTCATCATTAATCACATATTAAGCTTTGTTATAATATAAATTATAATGTGTGTATAACATGATCGTATCCTGATTCATTTTCATATATTTGTGATGGTTGTGGAACAGTTGGTAATGAGAATTCTATGAGAATCGTAAAAGACATACTGCGGTATAGGCGCAAAATAGCTCATCTGTAAATATTAGTATTTCAAAACAAGCGATTTCCGTGAGTACAACCTCATTAGGCTGTATCATATACTCATAAAATAATCGTTAAATCATTAAAAGTGCGATTTATACATTGATATGTCGTTCGTAAAAGCAAATAACATAGATGAGAATAGCTTAACAATGTTTCAAGTCTATTACATTAGTGATTACTCAACAAACACGAAGAGTTGAAAGAATATCGATTACTTTCAATTCGCGTGAACGCTTCAGTCTCTAATGTTGATTTTATTACAGATTTGAAAGCCCGTCATTATAAAGGTGGATTTTATTTAAATTGTCACATTTTGTTTTTGTGAAATAGTTCACAAACTGTGCTAACGACTAAAGTTCTTCTACCAAAAAAAAAACAGCTGTTGAACGGTGTTAAATATTGTTTGAAATTTAAATTACTCGCTGTCTGGGCAAGATGGAATTTATATAAAAAACAAGGATATAATAAAAACCACAAATATGTGTTTCATTCGATAAAAAATAGAAATGGAAACTATTGTGAAAAACTCGGCATTACGACTG
This sequence comes from Rhyacophila evoluta, assembly GCA_022683975.1. Classification (NCBI taxonomy): domain Eukaryota; kingdom Metazoa; phylum Arthropoda; class Insecta; order Trichoptera; family Rhyacophilidae; genus Rhyacophila; species Rhyacophila evoluta. Next base: position 24,181 of record JAGVSQ010000278.1, read on the forward strand.
TCTAAAGCATTGCTTTTCAAACTTTTCATCTAAAACCCCGGAATTCGATGTCATAAATATAACTTTAAATTCGAAAAAATAAACCGAAATCCGAATTTATGTGGCTTTTTTTGATTATTATTAATTTATTAAGCTCCAATTCTCAATCCGAAATTCCGAAAATTCGAAAAATGAAATTTTCTATCCCTACTTTTGATCTGAAAAAAATATCATGCACGCTGTGTAATCTGTAAAAAAAAACTCTCTTTAATTACTATTATAACATCAAATTCCATATTTCTGTTATTATAAAACAACTAATTTCTTTTAAAATTTACGTTAAAAATACGGAATTTAATATAATACTATTTTATTCTGAGTGGTATACGAGGTTTTGCTTCGTCTCGAGCGATACAGAAATACACGTTGCGAACATCTCCATTCCAGAAATATAGTATATGGATTTCCGTAATGTGATGACACGTATTGAAACTTCATGATAATTAGGTATCAACCAATTGGTCAACCCAATGCAAATCCAGCCCTTCATTTTTAGATTTTCTTAAATCCTGGAGATGTGGGAATCGAACTCGCAAATTCCAAAATGCGGACGTTAATCTGTTTACTACCAGGGTCGAAGAGCAACCAATGTTTTTCAAACTATTCGTCGTATGGTGTTTGTCATCCAAAAAAATATTCGCCTCCCCAAATATTTTTAATTTATCCGTATTTACAACTATTGACTTGAGGCTAATCGCGCAAGCTTCGACGGTAAAGCTTGCGAATTTCAAGGATAGGAAATTGGATTAGAATTAACGAAAAATAAACATGTACTTTTTTTAACTAGAAATTGGATGTAAGCCGAACGAACACAGTTATTGAATTGGAATAAAGATCTTAATACATAATTCAATTGAAACTAGATAGTTAAATTTTTATATGTAATAGTAATAATATTATCAAAATAAGATAAATCAAATATAAACGAACAGAAAGCGAAATTAAAACTTTATAAAATCAAATAAATCACACATATGTGAAAACTACGATCCAATCAGACAATGCAAATAGATTCTCAAAACTCGATAAAAAGATTCTCAAACAGTGATACGTGTTCTCTTAATGTAACGAACGGCTTATTATAAATTAGTTATTTTTTATATTCATTGTTCTTTCTGTATTTACAGATGAAAATTTATTCTTTTAAATATAAAATATTTAAATATACATCTACTTTTTTAGGTTATATGAACAGTGTTTGAATAACTAATGCAATTGAATGATAGTGCGCGATAAATATTAATAACGTTGAATTTATTGAATTTTCTAGTCTCACACACGAATCATGTCCTATGACCCGGATTTCATATATTCCAACCATCAGAATTTTCGTATACACAACATGTGTAAGTATTAAATCTTCTTTTTTTTTTCTTCCAAATTGGCTCCCTAAATGAACCAAATGGACATCAAATACCGCCTTCAAGAATCCCTGTATTCTTGCATCCTCCCAAAGTACACCTGTCGAATGCATTATGTAGATAGTATGTTTAGCGGCCTTCCAGGAAATGGAGAACTGATCGCTTGAAAAATAGGTTGATCAGCTTCAAAATCTCTTGAGGAATCTGCATTCGAAGCATTGGTTGTAAGTAAAATTCCATTTCAGTCTTCTGGGAAATATCGTCATTAAGGGAAATACACAAGTCTTGCCGTTCTTGCCCATTTGAAGAAATCATTTTCATTATTTCAAATTCATTGCATCCTTTCTGCTTAAATATTGGCCCTATTCTGTTATAAACCACACGATAAACATAATAACAGGCAATTTTAGTATCATTATTTTGGTAATTAGTTGACATATCGAGGCTCATATACAGGCTCTGGATATCTCCAAGTGAAAAAAGCAATGTCGTACCAAATGTGCGTAAACGGGTTCGTCTGTCTGATAATGAATAATCTTTGTCACGATAAGTATTTATTTTATAATAAAATTAAAATACAATAACCATTAATGAATAATATTCTTGATATCCATTGATTTTTATACAGGGAAACATATCCATCATTATTTTTTCCGGTCCCTGTTTTTAATCCGATGTACCGGCAAAAATCTCAGACTTAGCCCAAACTACAATGGCGAAATTATCTATGTTAAATAGCACTAACTTTAAAACTGTTGTTTTATGCAATTATTTTTTCAGTATTTATAATATTTAATATAAATTTTAGAATGTAAATTTTATACTGACATATTATACCAACAAATAATGTACGTTTTAATTACCGTTTGTAATAATGTATATTTAATAAATGCCCTCTCCGAATTTGAAGCAAACGAATCTCATTAATATCATTTACAAAGAAAAATTTAGCCAATCACTCAAACCATAGAAGCGTAATTTGTATACAACTACAGGATTAGAACCTTCTGCGTCTCCTCTTATACTCAAAATCATAGGAGCTTACCAACACAGCTACTAATATGTAGAATGTATAATAACTTTTGTGTGACGTTACAATATCATTTAAAATATAATAAAATATTAAAACACA
>JAGVSQ010000279.1:0-45043 GCA_022683975.1 Rhyacophila evoluta
ATGGAAGTTTACCAGTTTTAAATAATTTAGAATTTAAAATCAATATCCATCAAGCGCCATCAGTTGAAAATATTAATTATTCATTTTTTATACGTAACACAAGTCTTTTCCGCTTAAATCGTTTCGAGCAATGTGAACTTTAAGTTACAATTCCATCAAACAGTATTATCACGAGGCGTGTATTTCCAAAGTGGACTTATTCCAGTATACCAAAATTAAAAAAAAATAAACGAGTATAAATTGTATAGAAGAACCATATATCATGTAAATCAGTAGTGAAAAATAATCTGTCAAGACGTCTTCACATTAGACAGATCCATATACTCCACTTTCGAAGTGGATATCGTCACACTGAATAGATCCATACGCCTCACTTTGGGAGCCATCATAGTATTAAAAAAAACCGTATACTAAAAACAAAAATTGACGAAATTCACAACTTTGTACTCTAAGCCATAGGATTCATAATATCATATTAATAAGAAGTAAACAGTATTTTTATTTTTATTATTATTGCTTAAATTATATTTTAGAATGAATTCAGTTATATCACTGCATTTACAGTATGTATATAAGAGTACTATGGTGTTATAAATTATATCGCTTACCCAACCTAATTCATGTTATTTTTTCTTTCACAGTTACATTTGTGTGAAGCGGAGGGTATAGCTGACTATAACAATGGATGCTCTACTTTCCACAAAAAACAACTTGTGCTGGTGAAGTCACTATGGCGAGGCAGCTCAGAATCGATTAGGTGAGTACCTTTTATGTACGGAGTGTTTGCACTATAAACTTTTGTACTGTGTAATCGAGCCACGGATAAAACGTTCTAAGGGGGCCTGCATTCGATAGCAGTACGTTGGCAAATTGGAAATAATTGGTCGGAGGAACATACGAAATGCTGGACTAAGTGAAAAATACTTCAGTATGCTTGGTACACATCTAACTGCCACCTGCATTTGAAGCTACACAATCAAAAGTATAAAACATTTATTTTTTCAATAGACTGTAAAATTGTGACCCATAGCAGTACAACATTAAACATATCGTCGTTGTTAAGAAAATAGTCATTAACTAGCAAAAATATTATTATTTTCTGATTTAGGAGACGTGGTATGAAATATTTTAGAAAGCACTGTCATGCAATGTTACAATAAATTAATTATTTTAGAATATTGAATTTTTTTTCTCTGAAACTGTCAAAAAATACTAAATAGAACTTAGTTGTATTATCACTTACTGTGTACGTAAGATTCACCAAATTGTCTTCTGCTCTCAATTCTTGCTTTTCCATGTCAGTCGACTTTCATATAGTTGGTTTATATCTGTCATTATCCTAAGTGCTGTCTTTAAATTACACAGAAATTGTAGGGAAAAAATAACGGTATTTGGAGCTAGGGATAATTTAGGTACCTATAAAATCTTTCTTAAAAATATACCAGCGTATTTATTTTATCTTTTTTGGAGGATGGGTGCGTACTGACACTAAATTTAATATACCAATTATAATAAAGATTTTAATGTAAAATAAGAGCATACTGCGAGGCCATAAGTCATAAAGTATTATTAACCACTACTAATGCAAAAGCATCTCTCGTAACATTAATACCACTTAAAGTCTATAATTAAACAAGTGCCGTTCAACCAATTGAAAATTCCGAAATCTCGAGCCGGAATAACTTGAAAAACAAAAGTTGGACCGTTTGAAAATTTCGAGTATCATTAGAAATACGATACTGCGGAGGTCAACTGCTTTGAGACAAAAAAGCATATTCATTGATATTAAAGTGAACAGACTATACAGCTTCGTCAGATATAATAATTTAAAAAGCATATTGTTGGAAAAAAAAAATTATATAAATGAAATTAAAAATAACAAACAATGAATAAAAAATAACTTTGTAATGATATTCCATTTCAATTGTCTAATTATTTAATGAAGTTGTATAAGTAATAAAATAATTAAATAAATAATTGATATTGTCACTATGGAATAATTCAATCAAATCAAATTCTTTCTTAAATAATACGCTGGCTAAGTTGAATCATTTATGGCATATTGCTAAACCGAATTAAACGTCGCATAAGGCCGGGTCCAGACAAAAGCGAACGAAAGCAGAATCCTAGCATTCGCTTGTTTTAGCGTCCTGTTATCCATACACATCGGACCGAGTATTCGCTTATAAGCCTTCGTTCGCTTCTGTCAGGACCGGGCCTTATATTGTGAAACCGAAAATTGAAAGAAAAATTATAAAATTAATAATATGGAATCATGGTTCATACAATGTTTGACAGAATTCAACCATGGTATAGCTGCGTTTTCATTTGTTGTATTACACAAAATTGGTTCATTCTAAAGGTGTACAATTACCATGTGTGATCATATGTGTTCGGCCACTTAAGAATATGTCTCGCTTCTCGAGGCGATGAAGGCAGATACACATTATGTGTTTTAGTAATAGATTTTTTTTATTCTTTGTTGTTTTTTTTTATGTATAAACACCATTTCTAATTATTTATTCTTCTTAATATTTTCTGATAACATATTTTGAAAAATTTCACCAATAACAAGGAAGTACAGATATTAAATATATTATATTTAAAAATTAATTTTCTCCTCAGTAGCATAAAAGTTATTATGCGTGATGTCATCTGGGTAATGCGGGTGCGATTCCCCAACCTGCCAAATTTTTAATAATCCAAAAAATACAGGACTAAATGCCTAAAGCAATTGTTTGACAACCAATTCTCGTAAAAAATAATCTCCTATACATGTTTTTAACTGCAAATATCCATAACTCCAATTTTAAAGAAGACAGCTTTATTCTTTATAGATATATATGCTCCACTTTCGGAGCAACTGTAGTCAAAGTATAAAATACGTGCCAAAATGTATTTTATTTCAATTTTAATCTAATTTATATTTTGCAATACTTGAAAGATATATACATTTAATTGTATGTGATAAATATACCTAGCGCCTAAAAAATTGTGTCCGTAAACTCAATGTGGTAATATTTAAAACGAAAATTAGTTATCTAAGTATCAGTTTTGCTGATAAAAAAAATTGATTACAGCTTCGTTATATAAAATTATTTTAAGTCCTCTATAGGAAGAAAAGAGAAGGTAATCTTTGCGTCCGATTGCTCGGTATCATTTAATTATATATGCATATGCAATGTAGAGATGCTGTAACATCGTGGCACAATTTAAACTGTGTTTATAGACTGGAGAATTTTCGCGAACGGGGCATAGAGATAAAATTTGTCAACAAAATCTCTGTTAATTACTTGCTGGTGTAGTTTGCTCTAGCAAAATGACTTTTTGTATACTTCAATGCACTCCGTAAGCCTACGTTTTTTTAATTTTAAATTTATAATTCATTAAAAATAAAAATTATATTCTATTTTGCCAAAAAAAAAATTATTTGCATAGATTATTTGCCACATATTTGTACTATATTAAGCGTTAACACCTAATGAGCTTTGTTCAACGCATGCATTTGTCAGAGTTGTTCTACGGTTGCAAAAGTGATACTCAAAGTGATGGTATTTTAAGCTTTGAGAACACACTATTAGTATGCGGTTATACCCAAGATTTCGTTCAAAACGGAACATATAGTCACTACTCACTGATAAAGTGAAGCTATGACTTTGGACTTGGATGGGTCACAAGCTGAGGATGCTTGAAGAGAACGTTAAATGTACCTGTATTTTTTAAGCCGACCGGTTATCGGCATCATAGAAGGCTGCTAAAATTATCTATAGAATGTATTCGGTATGTTACGGGATGTAGATATGATCTGGGAGAGTGCAATCATAATGGCGGGCCACTAGAAATCTTGGAAGTGGCTAGAGATGTCCATATACTACACTTAGGGAGCGACTTTGGAAGTTTATCGTTTTAATAATAGTTTTACTTCGTAATAACTGAGTGTTTTTTTATGAAGAATACATAAAGTAGAAAGTCCGTGCAATCGATATGAATTTGAAGAAATAAATTAAGAGTCCTATTCACTCATTATCCATCACAGGGTGGTGAGTGTTTTTTTTTTTTTAAGTTTAGATCGTTATTTGTTGGTATTTCACTCCGCTATTCAACAGCAACGTTTACTTATTACAGCAAATATAAATGTTTTACTTAATTTTTTCCGCAATCAAAAATAGTGATTTTCAAATTTAATTTCATTTTGGGACATTCCGTATGAGTTTTTATATATATATTGTATATTTTAACGTGTGTTTTATGAATCAAAGGCAAGGAATATAATAGCTTATGTCTTATTTTAGACAATACGAAATTGAATACACTTTGTTAGTTACGTTACACGGTCCCGTGGTCTATCAAAGAAAAAATACGCCGTTCAAAAGAAACTGTTTATATAATAAATTACTTACTCATTCGAGTAAAATGATTCACTTTGCCTGAAATTTATGTAATGTCATGTTATATCAAACACATTTTGAAAGGTTAATGTTAAATAAAAGACCGAATTTTTCGCCATACAAAACATCCTTCAGAGTTCTACGAATAGAGTTTATCTAGACATGTCTATACATTCGACTTTTTAAATGATTGAATACTCGAATTTTTCCAACGTAATTAGTTAATTAACCATTACTATTAAGTTTGGAACTTAAAATACAAATACAATATTTTTTTAACGTCTAACGAAAGCAAAAAAAATGAATAGTTAAAATATTAGTGCTGTCTCAATGGTAACGGAGAAGATAGCACGCTCGCTTTAGACTCGGGAAATGTAAGTTCAATTCGATATCCAATGGGTTAAGCAAGTGCCTGATTACCGATTCTCGTTAAAAACTGTGAGGATATTATTCGTCACACTGCGGAGATATGCTTCATATCTGGAACAACTTTGCACCATGTATATTCATATAATTCAATTAATATAAAATACATTAAATTTTTATTGTGAAATTTGTGTGAAAATTTGTCAAAATATTTATTTTTTATACCAAATTTGAGTAAATTATATTCAACTACAAAAATTAATCTTTAATAGGGTTTTTACTCTCGACACCAAGGAGCATAATTTTGTTGTAGTGAAATTTCCTTTGGCTGCTAGATTTTTTTGAATATTAAAATGCAAACCTATATGCCCAATGGGTTGAACAATTGGCTGACTATACGTTTTGTAGAAATAATCAGTCAATTTAACGTCATTGACTTATTATGTCCATAAATTTGGAGATCTGTAAACTTCTATGTATAGTGGTTATCTTTACATTATTAAGATCTATAGAACCTCTTTTTAAAGCGAACATGATATAAACGAACAACAAATCAATAAAACATATGTTCTTCTATTACTATTCTTATCGTGGATTTAATTTCTGTAACTGTTTATCTTTTTCAAATCTTAAAATTCAGAATTGGATACCCAATTGATTGAGCAATTGACTGATAATCAATTTAAGAAAAACAATCTGTCAAAAAAGCAGCCGCATTATCTGGATGTGGTGCGTTCATAAATACGGAAATCCATTTATTTCATTTATATTGTGGTTATATTCATACTGCTAAGATCTATACCGTATGTTTCGATTTTTGAGACATAACATAAATGAACAACAAATCAATTAAATATATCTACTTCTATTTTTACAGTCCATTTTTATCATACAGTCTACAAATTTACGATATAGAAATACATTGGTTTTTTAAAAATTAATTATACATATTTAATGTATTAAATATTCAAAATTTGAAAGAACCAATCGATTTTTCGCTTACTAGCCATGGTTACATGCCTAATAAAGTCCGGAAAACGGATATTTTCTCTTCCATTATACTCCCGATTCACATGAATAATTTTGTAAATATAACATAAATAGAAAATATTTCAGTTTTGTATCCGAATATTAAGCGGCATAAAAAATGAGAAAGATAAAAATGTATCCTTCAAATATATACTAATAATAATATAATATATACTAAAACGACTATCCTGGATCGTAATTTATTACAAGCTATTTCTCGCATCTGTCAGTATCAGACAACTTTGAAGTATTGGCTGGATTTGAAAACGTATTATTTTCAATGTAACGTAAGCTTAAAATTTAATCGATGTAAAATCAGCCTTATACTGTATTAATAATAATATAACCACATATATAATATATATACAAACATCAATTTATGTATTATAAAATACATTTATAAATATTTTTTAAATAAAAACATTTTTTATTTCAGTATAGAAATAACTATTATTTGTTTTACTGTGAAGTCGACTATCTTATTTTTAAAGCATTAACATTTATTTAAGTTAAAGTTTACCAATTTATCGTAAGCATGCAACTTATTTCATAATGAAATGTATAGTTTTTGACATTCAAATAAATAATTTAATTAAATCAATCAGACGTTTATATAATGTTCGTTGTTTACTTTAAATATGATTAAAACTTCTATATTTTTATATAAAATTGAAAACTGATTTCATTCTTATTAGAAATATCTGATGGGAAAAATATTAGTCTACACATAGAATATAATTTGTAGAAAACGTTATTGGAAAAACTTTTCATTAGGCAGACACTAACAAAACACAAATGTTGTTCATAATTGTAATAATACGTCGATTTTTTTTAAATATATTTAAGACAATAAATTATTTGATTGACTTTCATGTTTTATTATTAAATATTTTAGTATTTAATATAATTTTGCAAAATTTTGAAATGAAATATTTTTTTATTATACCAAAAGTAAGCATATGAGTCTTAGCAATGAAAAGTTCAGATGTCGAGGATATAAATCTTTTCATTGTTAAGATTTACACTGACAAATTAGTTTTTGATCAGAATTAATTGACATCCAATTTTTAGCCTATTGGGCATCCATGTCTACATTTTTTGATTTACGTTCAAGCCCGGATATTGCTGATTCGAATCTGTAAAAACCACTGTAAGATTTTTTTAAATTTAAAGTTTTAAGACTGGTTTACCAATGAATCGAGCAATTTGCTGGCAACCAACTATTGTGAATAAAACTAAAACTATATAATTACAATAAGAAGGCTTGTATAAGTACTTTATTTGTGTGGTATTCATCTTGAGACTATGGCAATTCATATGCATCAATTTTGAAATGGACGTACCAAACAAAACAATAATGTCTTCGCTATGAAAGTAGAGCACATGGATCTAAACAGTGTGAAAACCTCCACTCCGAAAGTGGAGCATATGGATTTCTACAAAATGAAAATATATTTTGACAAATTATTTTTCACGAGGATTAGTTATCAGATGATTGCTCAAACGAATGGGTATTCGATGATGGAAATCCGGATGTTTTTAAAATTTGGCAGATGTGGAAATTGACCCACATTTTTAGATGCCAAACGCACACGCTAACATCTATGCTACTGTAGGAGACTCTACCCTAACGATAATAAACTTGACTACACTTCCTGATTAAAAATATATTTCGAACAACATATTAATAATTATGATGATCGAAAATTTTCCGTTTAATTGATTTTTTAGTACAAAAACGAAAGCGGCCCACGAAAATCGATACAAACTAACTTCCAATTCACTTCCACTTAACAAGGTTGGTCATACTGGCTAAACTTCACAGCCTTTCTAATTTACTTTTACTGGCGCGTTTTTTCCGGTTAAGTGTGCAAGGCATCCCGCCGGTCGGTCCTGTTTCTTTATTGTTTTCTATTTAATCTGGCCACACTAAATATTGGAAGATTACCAACGATTTTCAAGAAACCTTCAATACTATAGCGCTATACTGCACCAATATTAACTATACTTTAAAATTTCACATGTAAGCAACGAATAAAAGCATAAAAATTATCGAATTTTCCCATTCAATTTTACGACAAACCAATTTTTTATACCATGTTCGCTCCCAACGTGGAGCATATGGATCTACACATCCTCTCCGAAAGAAAAGTAAATAGATCTACGCAACGTGAAAACATCTTGACAGGTTATGTTTCACGAGAATTGACAATTACTCAATTACTCAACCCAATTGGCATCCAGTTCTGCATTTTCAGATTTTTAAAATATGACAGATGGGGAATCAAACCCGTATTCCCCATATTGCTAGACGTGCACGATACCAACTACGCTACCGGAAAGAATCGTTTATCACAATATTTGAACAAAATATCTACTGTAGAAAGAAATAAAAGAACGTAATCCACGTAGAAAAAATTAACAGGAGCCACAAAAAGCGTTTATTTAATGGTTTTAAGCCAAAGTCAAAACATTAAATTGGCAAAGTACATGAAAATTAAAACTGGTGTTTTAATTTATGTAGAGCAAAAAATCTCTCTATTGGTTTAATTTCTATTGGTAAATTGCTAATAGAGACATGAATAAGAAGTGTTTAATCTTGCTTAATACAGTAAATGCATTAGTGTACAATTTATTAATACTGATGCATGTAAATCAATGAATGCAGGGGATGAAAAATAAATAATTAATATGATTGTTTTCCTTTGTTCTCAGGAAAGAATTCATTCGTGAAACAACTTGGGCAACAGCCTTCTGTGATCCTAATGTGGCGAGAGTTCTTGGAGCATGCTCTGATGAACCAGCATGTTCCATTATTACGCACTCCGAACTAGGTGACCTCCCCGCATTCCTCAGGAGACAGACTGACAATAAGCAAGCATCAACTCTCAGGTAAGAACCAATAACCATCCCATCTTGCTTGTACATCTTACATAATATACACATATATAATATATGTTCAATTAACAAATTACCACGTCCGCCAACCATAAAACCTAATTAAAATTATGCGGATTATTATACATTTTTAAATCCAGTAGGTTGTATTTCTTAATTATCTTTTTGCACGGATTTGAAATACCACGGTCCAAGAAAAATCAACCAATATTTTTTAAACTGATGTTATACTTTAACACATTTAAAAAATCTAAGAACCTTGTTTATTAAAGTGAAATTTCAATATCCAAATCGTATTACATCCAGTGAACATTGATATATATTGTAACTAAAAAAATATGGTACACTTTCAATCATTCTAACGAACACGTTTTTATCTAGTAGCAACACTGAATGATTAAATAATTGTATGTTTTGACAAATAATGTAAAATATTTCATATAAACTATACATATTACATCATGTCAAAATTAATTAGTTCTATTTAAAAATTAAATACAGACGAATGGAACATATCTACATTTTTATATAATCATCTTATATTTTTTGCGTGTCTGTTTTTCACGATATCCTTTGAAACTTAGTCCCCATATAAAAAGAGAATCAGGTGTATTTTAAATATTTATAACTTTGACAAAGTGGTTTTTTTTCATTATAATCATACATATGATACCATTCAATTATTCATGTATGTGCATTGTACAATTGCTATCTGGAGCAGCTTCTCACGTTCTACACTACGGTAGTCTAAACTAACTGACTTGAAAATTACTCATCCACACAACATACATGAATTATGTTTAAATGTGGAGAATTCTCCATTCTTGATTCGCTTAGAAACAGCGTGTTTTCTTCGCAAAGTACGAATACATACCTATATACTGACCCAATTCATCATTCAAGTATCAAATCTTATATGTGAAATATCAATTTTCCATTCCCCGGAGGCTATGTGTACTGCGAAGTTCTATACCATTGGCCACATGTTTTATACATTCTACGTATTTTTATTTATTTTGGAGTCTTTTTAATCTTGGAAAATTCTTACTAAAAATAATTTCTACCGACGAGAAAAATGTATTTTTTAATTATATTTAAAAATAAAACACTTGATTTAAGAAAAAGTCTATCGTGATTAAGCCTACGTAAAAATGAAAAATCATATCATAAAAACGAATTAAAATAACTCTTATAATGAATAAAACTCAACTTTCTACTCAGCATTTTCTTTTTTTAAGTGGATGGGTCGTATTTGCACTTCGATGCCAGATATAACGGGCTCAAATCCTACAGCCGCTACATTTGTAAATCCATATAACCAGAAACATATCCAGATTTTCTTCACAAGCTTACATCTTAATATTATGTAGATTCCTGTACTTCATTTTTATAAGCTTTTATTTAGAGTTATCATCTAACACACTGTAGAGATCAATATGTTTTACTTTCAAAGTAGATTTAGTATATTGAAAAAAGATATATAACATTATATGGTATGATATATTTTAAAAATGAATTTATTTCAACATGGCAAAATTTAAAATTTGTATTGTTAATTTTGTAATAGATTTTTTAGCTGTTTATTTATAATACTTATACACGTTTTTTCAAATACAAATAACACTTTTTGAAAATGTTTCTCTTTAAATTTTGGCTAGTGTAATAAGTTCACTTTGGAAATACACGCCTCATATCATTTTATTGACTCATTTTTTTTCATTTGGTATAACCTTGTTTTATATTTACTATCAAATTAGAACACAATAAAGAAATAACCTGCAACAAGTAGTCCATATTTTCAGCTTTATAAGCAAATATGATTTAAAAAACATGTCACTTTGAAAAAAAGTATACCTTTTTAGTAAACAATCGATTAAATCAATATTTTTTTATCAAAAATTGAAAAATTAAATTAAAGTACTATAACACAAAAAAAGGTTTTACACTACATTCGATAGGGCCTAGTACTGACTTAATTATGAAGTATTCAGATTTAAATTACAATATAAGTTTTTGGCATTTGTTTGAAACAACAAAAATTCTTACTAAAACTTACAACCTGTAAATCTAAATTCTTTCAGTTTTGTAATATATATACTGAATACTATACAGTCACATTTCGAGTATCTATCTTATTGGTCTTCCTTTTACTGACAAATAAAGATGTATGAAGCCAATAATGTTAAATTTCTCCCGCCTGAATATCGATGACCAGTTTCAATGTCAATAAAAGAATGCCATATTAAATAAACACATCGAAATAATAAATTGTTATCATATATTACATATTATTTATTTTCGAGTAATATAATTATATATATGGTTTGTTACAGTTACGGATGCCTCATATACATCGCTACACAAATGGCATCTGGAATGAAATATTTGGAGTCACTGAATTTAGTTCACCGAGATCTAGCTGCAAGGTAATTAATTAACTTTACTTAATATACACTACAAATCCAACCAACCGATCTTTACATATATATCTTATATATATTAACAGAATATATATGTGTGCTGTTATTGTTAGTAATTCCCGTAAAATAATTGACGTCTTTTCGATTCGTTTATTAATTTGCCATCTTGCGTCGTCCGTGGTCAAGTTGGTTTAATCTCTCAGCAAAAGTTGAAGGTTCAAATCCATAGCTGCATTAAAAATCAAATATATAATACGAAATTTCTAACGTATTGAGCGATTGAATTACAATCTGTGTAGAATCGAATTAATAATAATTGAGATACATTTAACAGAATCATGAAAATTCTCATGTAATATTTCCGAAGAAATTAATACAGAATGTTTGAAAAAATTACATTCTTCACACCGTATAAGTATACCATATAAACCAATACGTCGTAAATTTTAGCTAGCATCCTTTTTTTCAATTTTAGAAACCAAATTTAAATATAATTCGGCATTCACAGGAGACTAAGCTGTGTGCATTGTGATTAACGGAAAAATCTACTTTTCAAAAAACTGAGGGTCACATACTATAGTGGATGTACACATTTATATCAATTAATTAATTTAACAATCAAATTATCATTTTTTAATATTAAAAACTCACGCGTGGAAGTTTTTATCAAACAAAATGCTATCACTTTTAAGGATTCTGCTTAGATTAGTCCTTAATATTTCAACATAAAAGGTTAATCAAACTTATTTATCATTTTTTTCGTATATGCATTGTAATTGTCAAAACAGCTCTACTGAAAAAACTGATTGTTACGTTCTTTTTCTTTGCTATGGACAATATATTAAAAGCTTTATGCGGATATTTAATATCTGTTTATATGGTTTATACGTACATAATATATTTTATAAGAAAAATAATTCTGACAACTCTATTCGTGGCGGGCAAATAATAAATATAATAATGACATAATCCTACCAAGGCGCATGAGTCGCGGCGTGGAATAAAGGTAAGCTGGCTTACGGTAATTAATGATTTTACTTTGGAATATATTTAGGGTAGGGATTAAATGAAAAGTATGTTTACGGTTTGTTTAAGTAGGAAAAATTAAAATGTTTCCCGTGTGCTCGGGATACTAAAACATGTTTCTAAATAATGACACAGTGAGTAAAATATTTTCCGAAAATTTTCGCAAATAAGCCAGCTTATGAATTGTTTAGACTGTATAAAACAATTTTTTATCTCTTGTACCAACATAATGGATTTACATATTTAATATGCTATTAACACATCTTTTTCGTCATTGTTTATAAAATATCGATTTTTGTAGTACCTAAAAACAATGAACTTCGGATGTGACAGTAAAAATACTTATCTAATCGATTAAAAAATTTACTTGAAAGAATTTTTATAATGACTAAAACACAGACATAGATTCAAAAGGATTAGAGGTTTCTGTTTTATGTAAGACAATTCAGAAAAATATTGTAAAATAACTAGCTGAAGAACACATTTTATATTTATTAGAAGCAGATGTAGGTGATCTTGGGTATCACATAATAACTCAAAACCAACCAGCAAATGAAGTTATGGTCATTTATGATAAGTATGGTAGTAAATATAGCTAGAAAGAAGAAGTGACAAGCCCATAAATAAATTTATCACTGAACAAAATCCAATCTCAACGATTTAGTAAAATACATTGAGTATTCGTCAGATAATACAATTTAAATTTACTATATACATATAATGAAAATTTTCATAATTTTAGACAGTTAATTATAAAAGACCAGCAAAATTAAAAATTTGAACGTAACTTAATTATTTTTTTGAATTTTGTTCTAATATTGTCCAAAAAATCCATTTCAAAAACCGACTTCTTATCAACGCACTTTTAGCTTTATTTAATAACCCTTCAGGGGCATTTTTTTGTAACATCTTTTTTCAATTTTTTTTATGTTTATATTAGTTTGAAAAATTACTTTATTTAAATAATTTATAATTTAAAATCAATTCCCATCAAACACCATCAGTCAAAAATATTATTTTATATATATATATATATGTTTTTTTTCTCACACTTACGTATATACTTTATAAAGGTGTTTACCAGAAGTTAAAATCTTCTATAGATTAAAATAAGAATATATTGCAAAAAAGCCTCCACACTTTGCAGTATTTATGAATATGTCATTTTTTGACGAAGATGACTTAATATCATGTCATCTGTATGGGGGGAGAAAATAGATAGGGGCGAAAAAAATAACTTATCAATTTTTCCCTGATAGATGCATCAACTGGGACGCACTGTTTCAAGCACAAGGGTGTGCTTTATATAAAGATAAATATAAAATTTATTACGTATTATTATATGTCATTTATATAAACTGTTCAAATGAAAGTTATTATTAATGTAATAACATTTGGATAATGGATTAAGTAATAAATATTTTTTTTACTTTATATGTTAACATATACGTATAACGAACAATTATCAAGTTGTTTTATGATATTTTTTATAAAAACAGTTTTAAAATATAACGAAAATACATTTTTTTTTAAATAAACACCTTAATCAATCGTAATTCTTCGTATCATTTATTTGGATTCGGAGTAAGTTCAAATAAAGTATTTTCTAAAAAACGAATCTTTCTTTGTTGAAATTTAAAATGGATTTTTTATCTTTAAAGCAAAGACAATCCTAGACGAACTCTGATAAGATTTACCTTTTATTGTCTTCGAATGACTTTCGCGTTCTTTTAAACTTTGCTCGTGGAAATGCAAAATTTATGTAGAATTTGAACACAAACATTAGGTTCATTTTCAATTCAATTAACATTCTCTGGCTCTGCGTTAAAAATTTCATCTCTGTTATTTGCACATAATAGATGTTATAAAAAGTACTCATTTAAGTCGTTGTGTTTTAAAACCATTCACGAAAAACATCTGAAAAAATAAAAATAGATACACATTACAAAATATTTCGTATTTAGCCATAAAACAATTTCATATTATTTAAACCCTCTTCTCATTGAATAAACTGAAAAATATATTTTCCTTACATGTAATTTAATGCATTCATACCTAAACTAAAAAACCGCATTTATATTTTAAAGATATTTTAAATCTTAAATATTTATTTTAGTTTCTTTCAGCTGTATAAGACTCAAGCACACGATAAAGGACCCACAGTTCACTTTAAAAACTCTCATATGTAGTTAATATAAAAGGAAATTGCGTTTCAAATGCAGCTAAAACTGTCTTAAAAGTATGTTCAAGTCTTTATTTTTGAAGAAAATTGTGCAACTTTAACTTCTGGGAAATAAAATTTAATACAAGAAAAAAGTGGAGTTGACTGAATATGACTGTTTGATTTATTTAAATATTATCATTTTGTGATTTATGCGCTAATGATGTTTTGGTGGGTAAATTGATAAAACACTGTAAAGTCAATCAAATTCTGTAACTATAAAATTATAAAAATCCATTTTCTTGATCTAGTGACTTAAAATCGTATTAGTAAAGTCTTTGTATAATGAATGTAACATTATTATGATCCAAATTTTTGGACCAAAAATTATTTGAAAATCATTATTTTAATACTATTTATAAATAATTTAATATATCAAGATTGAATTTTAAAAATATGTACTACATGGTATATCATTTTAAAAAACACAATTTTAACATTTAACTAAACTCATTATTTATGAATCAAGCAATTAAGGCATATGCTATTTTATGCTTGAAAAAGAGGGTTCGTGAAAAACATTTCAACATTTTTTTAATAAAAAATAGTGGAAAACATCAACTAGACAGAATAAAAAAATACCAACTATCTGTAGCGGGTGCTTTTTTAAATTGCCATTCGTTCTTCACTTGAAAACATGAAGCTTAAAATTATAATATATTGTCTCTATATATCAATAAAAATATTTTCAAAGTAAACTTATTCCACTATGCCTGTGTACTTAGGTTGTTTTGACTGAGGTATGTTTATCAACGATTTGAACAATGAGTATTAGACCATTTTGAATTTGGAAGACTCATTATTTCTGTCGTACATAGAGATGGGCGGCATTTTTTCGGGGGTCATTTTAGAGTAGAACTAAAAATAATTTGCCCGCACCAGGGCCGGGGTCAGGCGGGCGGCCGGGAATGTCGAGGGAATGTTTGCATAATAATTGGGTACATGCCGAAATTAATCCGGGGGTATTATTTTAATCAAATGAAAGCGTGACCGGTCGAGATAAATAAACAGGGGCGAATTTTGGAATTTGACGACGGAAAGGACCGTTATGGGGCCGACCGCGAAGACCCAGTGGTTATTTAACGCACAAACTTTACCTTTGTGCTGTTACACAGATTTTTTTCTTTGTTACCCCGCAGCAATTTTTTTTACCTCAAAAAATACACTCGCTTACATTATTTCAAAACAGGGCTCGTGAAAAAATCGCCATTTTTCTTTTCATTTTTGAACAAATAAAACGTAAAAAGTTTCACAGGTGGACGCGTGCTACTCGACATTCAGCCAGGGACAATTTCACCTGGATTTTGTTTAAAAATTTAATGATTAAATATAAAAGAATTTCTTTGTTTTCTATGTCAATCATTCGTGACATGGCCGCTTTTCATAGTTACACTTTTTTGAATAAATATTTAATTTTTATAACGAACACTCCGAAGAGGAGAAGCTTTTTTTGTTGTAAAAAGTTGTTTTAGATTTATGATAAAAATCTACTCACTTAACTTTTGATATTTTTAATACAAAGGTACAGATTTTTAAATCGAGCTTTACTGTACTAAAAACAATCGTACTTGTTCAAGTCCAAGGCTTTCTTTCAATATTGTATGTTATATTTTCAAATTAAATTCGCTTGATCAATTATTGAGCTAAACTATAAAAGTTTAATATGTATTAAAAGTCGAATAATTTTAAATAAGTACAAGAAATGACACTAACCTAAGTCTTGGGTAATTTATATTTACTCCCGTTGAATAAAGTAGATCGCTTCTCGATATCAGAGCTACGGGATACGCCTGATTAGAATCAGGTGTAAGGACGGGGTGGTTTGATGGTGGGCACATTAGGATGTGGTGAAAATAGAGAGATATATATCTTTTCACACTATGCTATTGTGTCTAGCCACTAAGAATGCTCCCTCTATTTTTTTAAGACGTAATAACAGCATAAACAACCAATGTAAATACGCTCATGGCACTCTTATATTAAATACAATATAGTTATATCCGTTTATATTGATCAATATTTTTATTTTACAACTGCATACATCATCTAAATCATATGAGGGATCCAAAAATTATGAAAGCTTTGCAAACTACATTGGGCGAAAATATTGATCGCTCATTATTCATCCATCACAGTGCATTTATGAATGTAAATTTTTGAAAAACATTAAAAAATACACTGAACGTTCATGAATGAATAGTTTATTGTAAATTTCCAACAACTACGATTAGTAGACAGAGACTACGAATGAAAATTAAAGACTGATATAAATGCAGCTTTACATAATTGATTGTTCAGGAAATTCTGAATTTTTTAACATTTAATACCCGAATCATATCATTAATATTTTGAAAGTACTAATTACTCACTATTCATCACAGGGTAGTAAGAGATAGTATTAATTATAGTTGTAATTAAAACGAATTTAAGTTTTTGATTTCAAAAACAATTTTTATCCATTATCTTTAGCTACACATTTATAGTGTATTTTCGATCAATGTATCAGCTTTTATATGATTATATTAAATAGTTTTATTGTTCTTTAGTTGCATTAAAGTTTGACAATTAGTAACACAGTAAAAAAGTTACCCCATAATTAAATACATCCTTAAACCGACTTTGGGTGTCAAATTCACTCCAACTTAAATGATTTAAATGTAGGTATTATATTTTCCAGCCATTTTCTGTGGTAATAATAATTCCAAAACAGACGTTTATCACATCTTTGTTTTAGACTGTACATAAGTCGGTTTCTCAGAAAATTTTCCAAAGTTATGATAAACCTTTAACCCAAATATGATATTTAGGTTCTTCGGTGAAGTATTTAAACCCTTCTGCATTGATGAGAGTTGCCAAGACACTATGCCCTACGAAAAGTATTTTTGGCTATTAATTATTACTGTGAATTACTTTATTGTAGACTTTGTTTCAAAGATCTGCAACAAGAAATCCATATAAAATGTGGATTTAATTTATACACGTCTAATGTGGTTTTAATCACAACCATTTCAGGCATCAATCACACAAATAACACATCTTGTAATATAATAAATGCACAATTTTCGTTTATAAATTAAATAAAAATTTAAAACTTTATTAGCAGGAGTAAATTCAAAATCATTATATATTCATTTTAATTAATTTATTTATCCTATTATATATGAAAATCAATATTTAAATACATACAATATGTTTAGTGTCTTGTTCAAGGAGCCTTTGCTCTTGTTGAATGCTGAATGAAAATACCAGCGTGGACTTAAGCGTGGACTAAGAATTTACTCAATCAACTAATTATAATGTTGAGTTGAATAGGAAATTAATTTTCTGTTCAACGAGTTGAAGAATTTGTTGATGACCAACGCCCTAAAAAATTGAAAAGACCCATATACTCCATTTGTGTAGTAAACATCTTTATACCGATACCCATGGTTCACTTTTGGAGGGGAAATGGTAAAAGTTAAAGAATATGAAAAACGCTTTTACTTATAAATAGCAGTTTAAATAACATATGCAAATTTTTCATCATTACTACGCACCGTTTGTTTCAAAAAAGTTTTTGTGACAGCTAGACAGTTTTTTTCTGTTGTATATTAAAGATTTTGTATATTGCGTTGTCTTTAATTATAAGTTTATTACATAAACCATGATTTAAGAAAATATAACTTCTAAGTAATGTCAAACATATTTTCTCAAATGTCTAACATATTAAATATGATATTATAAATTGGTAGCTTCGCTGACCGAGAGGTTAGCGTGTACGTTTTGAAGCCTGATGTTACGAGCTAGAATCCCACAACTACAGATATTTAAAAAAACAAAAATACACGGTAGGCCAGCTAATGCATTGTTCTATAAACAATAATTGTGAGTTATATTTCCAAAATAAATGAACTTATTCCAATATGCAAAAATTTTAAGAATAAGATTTTGAACAAGTATTTTTAAATAGAACAAGTATATAGCATGTTTTCTAGTGTTTATTGTTAGTTGCTATCAATATTTTTTTAAATTAAAATTCCCACTTATTCATTATCTTTTATGTTATTAAATTAATATTTCATTAAGTCATGTAGATATAAATTGAGAGGGGTATGTCCAAAGTGAAATTATTCCACTACATAAAAATTTATAGAATAACTTTGTGTATTAAAGCACATATCATGTTGTTCAATGTTTATTTTTATTTACAATCTATTTGAAATCAAATTTGGTTTACATTTCAAATGGTTATTCTATACAAAAATTACTTGTTCAAAATATTCCTCTTTTAATTTTGGCATATTGGAATTAATTCAGTTTGAAAATTTACCCCTCCATCTCGTAAAATAACTGTCAAAATATGGACATGTCAATGTTTTATACATTCACATGACTTATTTTTAAAACGCATTCATTTAATTAATCTGATTTCTAAAAATGGTATATTTTCAAATTCTGATAGCGAATAATTAATGATACATTTATTATATGAATCTATTAATAAAATAAAGATATTTTTCGGTCTCTATTCTATAACTGAAATAAATTATAATTAATGCATTTAACTAAGTGTTGAAGAAATCGCTTAATACAAATTTCTTGTGAACATAAAGCATTGCAGATCGTTTGCTTTCCAATTTTCGTGTAAATTTAAGTGGAATAAAGTACTTCTGGAGGCTTCACTTTCCAGCTTCGTTTCCACAATTCGCCTGATTAACATTCAAAATTAATTTCATACTTTTAATCACATCTTGCGAGACTGCAATTACTGAAATAATACATTTTTATTTTTACTTTAAAGCGAATACTTAAAATAAAAATAGAAACCAAGTAATTTAAATATCTCTGTGTACAATTTAATATTACCAAATGTTGACGGTCGTCAAACATTCATAATTTAAATATATTTCGATTTCCTTGATTTTTTTACAATTCAGTTTCATACATGAACCAAACGTAATCAAGATAACCAGAAATAAGGTAATATAATACTAGTTAACACGTATCTAAAACATTTACTGGTAGTAGCTGTTGCGTTATATCATCACATCACACCCATTACAAATTAAATTATATCCGTAAATTATTCAGTTAAATACGTTTTTGCGTCATTAATCATCAGGGCAATCTGTAGTTAACTAAAATAACACCATTTTAAATATGTTTCATAGAAGTATTGGTAGTAGTTTCTACATTTTTACTATCACCATTACGTTTTTTTTTTAATTTATTCATGATCGAACTATGTCCTTGTATCATTCATACTTAAGATAAAGAATAGTTAGCTAACATATACTCTACTTTTGAACCGGACATCTTTACACTGTGTAGTTTCAAATGCTCCATTTTCGAGTATGGTCAAAAAAATGATTTTACAAACCATATATCAGTTCTTTGGGTAGATTTTTTTAAAAGGTAAGTGATGTTTTCATCATATTTATCTAAAGCCGTGTGAGTATTTATGACTTAGCTAATCAAACCTCCAAAATAGTCAGTTCTTACAATACCACAGATAACATGGGTGAATACCTTTTTCGGGCATGATAGGTTATTTTTCTTCTGGACACTAACCATATATCCATTTCAAAACGACATAAAAACGGAGGTTTTTTTTGGTAAATGTCAACTGAAGTGATTCATGTGATTCATTATTTGTGGCTGTATTGTTAAAACAGAATGTATCATTTTTATCCACTAAAAAAACAGCTGCAATATACTATTTCATATTTTTAAAATGTAGCTATGAATTAGTTTAATTAGTCAATTTATAGTATAAAATAGAAAGTACTCGCTTATGTCTGTCTGTCACACAAACTCGTCCCAAACAGATAATAGAAACAACGTTTGACTGTCACATATTATGTCAATACTAATTTATGAATCAATTATTTAACATTTATTATTTTATTATACCATGTTCGCTCGCAAAGTGGAGTATATGAATGTCCACAATCCGAAGATGTCTAGACAGATTGTTTTTCACAGGAATCGTTTTTCAACCAATTGCTCAACCCAATGGGCATCCAGTTCTGCATTTTCATATTTTTTAAATCTGACCAGATGGGGAATCGAACTTACATTCCCCGAATTGCTAGGCACCCACGCTACCAACTACGCTTACCGAGGAGACACGTACAACATTAAGAATCATCATTGATAAGCTACAAAAGACTAAAAATATTCTATAATATTTAAGTATTCAAATAAATCTGAACGATAATAATGAGATGAATAAAATTAATGCCAATAAAAGACGAGTTTGAATTTTTTTATAATATAGGTTAGCATAGCTGATAAATAGTAAATAAATGTGTATTTCTGTCACAAGAACTTCTTCCAAGCAATGAACAGTAGCGACGTGAAATTTCTACAATTCAGTTTTTTACTTCTTTTAACTTTATCATCAACACCGATAATTAACAACTAATTAATATTCTAATATTATATACAGCCAAGTTTTAAAATGCATTTGTCAATTTGAGATGAATCAAATAAATTTGAATAAAGGATGAGTTTTAAAATGTACCGAGTAAATAAATCGTGTAATAAAGCTAGTCACGAATGCTTGTTGAAAAAAAATTGATGGAGCACTTTAATTTTTAATTTTTATTGAAGAAAAAATCTGTGCAAATGCTTTTAATAATCCAGTGAAGTGTGATTGGGTTGACTTGTACATCGCTTGATATTTATTTTATTTCGATATAAATATTTGTTTTTTTATATTATTTTGTAAAGTATTGTACAAAATACGAATATTTCATATTTTATTGTAAAATTGATGAAACAGATTGTCGCATATTTGTCTCATATAACAGATTTAAACTATTTGTGTTTTTGAAATTGCAAATACAAAAATACAAATTAATAATATATTCATTGTAAAATTCTTTACATTTTCCGATTCAAAATATAAAACTTTTTTTTTTTTGCATGTATATTTTGGTATAGTTTTGATACTGATATTAATTAAAATTGAATCATTTAGCTGAAATTTGTCTCCTTGGTAGCGTAAAGACAAACTTGAGCACTTTGCATCCGGGGAATGCGGATTCGATTCGCAAATCTGCAAGATTTTTAAAAATATTAAAATTCGAGACTGGATGCAATTTTCTGATAACAATTCACGTGAAAAATAATCCATTACCATGTGTCTTTACAATGCGGAGAACTGTATAATCCATTTTCGGAGCGGACATAGTAAAAAAAAAAAATGTTGAAGAGAAAGTTTTATTGTAAAACAATTAAACAGTATGACTTCACGTACGTACTATTTTTAAGTTGCAATACAAATGACTGGTTTTTAAATTACATCTGAACTTCGATGCAACGGATAAAATATCCACGAAAAAATAAAAGTGCAAACGTTAAAAGTAATTTTTAAATACCAAAATGGGGACATTGAGTTAAGAATGATTAGAATGTCCTGATTGCTGTAAGACAATAACACTGGAAAAAAGTAGCAAAAAAAATGTTTCACAATGGTTGAAGTAGATGAAAAAAACCTCGGTTATTACATAACGGTTGTAAATTGAAATACCTCTTAAGTTATGGTCTTAGAAAATGAGGATGGAAGTAAACATAGCGAAAAAGTAGAAACATCATGTTTGAAAATAATTTTACAAGTAAATATATTGTATCCTTACAATATAATAGTATGTATTGGCTATTCGTCAGATATTAAAAGTTAAGTATAATATATATGAATAACATTTTTGTAATTTTAGACAGTTGATTGTATTATAACAATAAAGTTTAAACGTGCAAACAACGCTTTATTTGTCATGTATTTTCAGTTTGTATAATACATATAAGGGAAACTACTTTTACATCACAGACGTTAGGTTATATTTAAAACTCTTTCAACTGCATTTCTCCAGTAAATCTAGATTTTACTGTAAAAAAATAAATTTCTGAAAAATGTTTGCGCATTTTTTTTTTATTAACATCGAATCAAAGCTGTCTTTGGTCGTATGTGGTGAACAAATATAGAATTACGAGCTGTGCACAATTGGCTTAAAACACACGGGCCATTAAAGGCAAAGTCACTTAGCTTGTCCGGCTGGCACTATGTGAGGATACTCGTCGTATACTGCTCCCGTCATAGGTGTGTCGACTGTTTATTTTCGAGGAAATATTTGTTTTACTAATGCCACGGTATAGGGTGGTTATAAACTGTACAATCAAATATTAAATTTGTCAATTTAAATATACACCATTCCAATTAATTATTCTCTAGTAAATTACGTACAAATCTAACGCAGTTTACATAAAAAATTTCAATATTTTAAAAGTAAACCTATATAGTATATTTTCACTATTTGATTGTGTTCTCTTTATAATGTTCAATTGAATAGATTTTCATAAACTTTCCAGCAAAACAATATTATATATTCGTACGCTGACAAATCTAGTTAACAAAGAACGTAATTTTTGTTGGGGCCAAAAAAATGTTAGTAACAATCAATAGTTGAATAAATGATTGCTTGATTACAGCTCTAGACATTTTTTATTCTGCTAGGTATTGGAGAAAGTACTGAATAATTGTAATTAACAACGGTTTTTACCACTTATTGCTATTAGCTGTGAAATCGTAAGTGTTTTTTATTAGTTTGATTAGGCTTAGTCAATTACTCGCAAACAAATGTTTTTTCGAGCTCAAATGTTTTTTTTGAAACGATGCTGTAAATCCACACGAAATAAATTTTACAGGAGGCAAAATACGTCTAAATTTGACATTGATTATTAAATACGTCATTTATTTAAAATCTAAATGTATTTTTTTCTTTCCATTGTCGATATATTGCATAATTTTATACAATATTTCGTGATCCATTATTGAAAGTAAGTTGTTTTTTAAGAAGTATATGAATAGCGAACGTTTAATGAGTTTAAGAAATAGTTTAACGCATATTGGTTCAAATTTATTTTCAAAAGCTGTGAGACGTGTGTGATATATTGTAGACTAATGTACATTTTCAATTGTTAAAATAGAATCCAGCTAATAATCCTACAATTTAATTGGATACAGAAATAGAATCAATTTATTTATGCAATTATAATATTGTGTTATATTGAATCAAATTCCATAATAACCTTGAAAACATATGTATGTTGTAACTAGCGTTATTAATTACATTCGCACGTTACTAATTTTGTGACACATACCAAGTTGTCTATATTATATATATATAAATATATATACATATATATAATACATAAGTAGAAACATAACAAGTCTCATCTCGTTAACATACATTATATACATGGAGTGATTAGTTCATTCATCACAAAATATCAAATTCGATATAATGAAAGATGTCTGAATAGATAATTGCGTATTTAATTTATATTCAGGTTATATTACTGATGTATAATTTGTACATATTCCCTGTATAAAGAAGAAAAAATGTACGTCTTAAACAGAATAAAGCTCACAGACAACACAAAAAACGTATATTTCATGATTTTAGGCGAAAGACAAAATATTCAATAGACACAACCTTGAATTACATAAAAACTAATATTTAATTCACTCCATCCAAATGAATTTAATCATTTTTTTATTTAAGAGTCGTTAGTAAAATTAATGCGGCAGAAGTTCTCATCTCTGGTCAAAAATTTTACGGGCTGTTCTTTTTTTAAACTCGAAAGCTTAATTTAGATACTAGTTCGGCACTTTAAGCTTATATCCTTTCGATAGAACGTGTATTTAGTTATATATAAATTATGATTATAAAAAAAAGTTATATTTTTTCGTAACATACTTTTCATTTTCCACGTTAGATAAATTATATATATATCATCAAAAATACTCTAAGAGACCATCAAACTTTCGTGGTTACTGGACAGTTATAATGCAATTATAAAGTTTTCAGCAAAATATTCTATGAAAGATATTTTTGGTTTTTAAATAATCCATCCAATTTGTCTTTTCATCGCCAATCAAAGCCTGTAGGTTGGACTGCATCCTTATTTCAAATATTCTTGCCAACTCCATTTAGGTTTCTTTTTAAGCGGTTACCACTAGGATAGTATTTTTTTGATACCAGAACACCAGACCTTTTTAAAAGTTACCTCGTTTATAAAATCTATATCACTGGTGTAATACTCAGTTAGTATTTAATTGGCAGAACTCCATTATACATACATTGAGCAACTGTATTAAGCAACGATAGCTAGAATTTATTATGACCATATTAGCTATCAATGACATTGTTATTAATTGTAACATATAATTCGGATTAAACGTCATTTTTGTTGCTTTTATCTGTCAAATATATTTTATCAGTTTAAATTAGATTATTACCATAATACCTCACCCTTCATAATGTTTTACCATTTCTTTTTTCTTTAATAAAACAGACTAAAATTTCTTATTTATTTTTATCAAAACTAGACGTAATCATTAGACTAATAGGATTAAGCTTTTCATATAATATCATATTATAAAATAAACTCAAGCAATAATAACTTATAGAGAAGAAAAATAAATAAATCCGATTCTTAGTTGTATCCAATATCAAAAGTTTAAAAAATAAACAATTTTATTTATGCCTTTCTCACAGACGGTGCGAAAAATTGACTATCAAACCACATAAAGAATAACGTGAAAACTTGTATAGATAAGAGTTTTTAGTTTCAAAGACTAAAAATTACTTACACATAATTTTGTTTCTGGAACTCATGTCTCTTTTCTAACTTTTATACTTATTTAATTTTAAATAAACAAATAACATCTTTTAAGTTTTTTTATTAGAGTTACTCATTTAATGATTTAATATAGATTCAATCATTTTAAAATGGTTAAATTCTTCTTTATCTATTAATCATTATGCAATATAAATCAATTCTTCATGATCTATACCCATGTATATCATAACTATTTATAATATAATAGATTTCCACTAATGCATTTTTTTATGTTAACGTTTTGAGACAAATTGTATATTTAAAAAAATATATTATTAATTATAAAATTAGTATATTCACTATTAAACTAAAGTATGTCTTATTAAATATTCATTTGGAAACCAAAAAAAATATACATTAATTGGGTAGTAAGTATTGAATTGATTATAACTGTGATGACCAGTGAGTATTCTGATAAAATTATCAATTAATAATAAATTATCTTACTACAAAATCAAATCTAGATATTTTTCTGAATTAAAAAAAACTGTATTTTATTCTGTATTGAACAATATCTCTAGATATGGATATTTCTTTATGAAAGTTACTATTCTAGATGTTTTTTTATTTTATTTAAGGCTTGTATGACTGATTTCCTGCTATAAATAAGCTCTGGTATATAAAATCGATCAATAATGCTTTTTTCAATAAAATTAAACATGAAATATTCAAAAAAATAAAAAACCTTACCTTTCTAAAAAAATATCCACAGAAAAACGTCAAATGAAAAGTAATGGAAACTTTCGCTCTAGTCTGATATAAATAAATTCTTAAATTCTAAATTATTTAAAACTGGTAAACTTCTATATGTGATATATGGAACACTTCACATATGGAAGTTTACCAGTTTTAAGTAATTTAGAATTTAAAATCAATTTCCATCAAGCACCATCAGTCGAAAATATTGATTAATTAAATAAATTCTTGATAATTTCGTTAAAGATATTATATGTTTTCAGCATTCCATTTAATCACAAACGAAGTCATTTTTAACAAACGGATCACTTATCATGAATCTACAATAGTTCGTTGAATTTTTATTTTCATGAACCAATGCATTGTATCGATTAAAAATAGTTATATTTAAACAAACATTCATTCACAATAGAAATAATTCAATCGCTTATATAAATAGAGAAATGACTTTATTTATCAGTTGTATTGTAATGAAGTATTGCTGGTATTTTTTGTCAGTAAATATTTAAGCATCGTTTTTTTGAGAAACTAAAAATAAAATTCGAATCACATATCCAACCACTACAACACATTATTACAAAAAATGCCCACTTAAAGAGACTCAATACAGTTTAAAATACAAAGCTTTTTTATAAATATATACTAGACACATTTATTAGATGTGCATGGATTTGATTCCTTATAATTCCTTGCAATTTATAATAGAGTGTCAGAAATGTTCTTTTATCGATTAGCCATAAATGAGTTTAAGTATTTATTTTCTTTAGTCATACATTACTTCCTAAGCTCAAATAAAGTATAATTTTACAGTCGCAATAAAATTTACTTTGATATAATATTTTTTAAATAAAAAAAAGTCTTTTACTTTTTAAACTGACTGTAGAATGACAACCGCGCTTAATCCTCCAGTAACAAATCCGGTTAAGTTGAACGCGCTTGGTCAGTAAACTAGGCGTAATATTAATTATTCCGGAAAGAATTAGCTAGGCAAATATTTGGCAAAGACTATTCTGTGTATATAGTCAAATACATTAGTAGGGCGTTCTATTAATAATAATTATTACGATGGTAAATAGCAAAGTATTTTTTCTATCAATTTATCCAAAAGATTCAAATGTAAATACGTTTTGCACCAAAACAATTAATTACTACGAAAGTATTGCAAACTATCGGACATTTTCTGGATTTTAAATATATAAAATACCTTCATAATTATATTGTTTCATAAAATGTTTATTTGAAAACTGTCATAAACAAACATTTAGGAATTATTATAAAATTTTATTTTATATAAAAATAGATTTTATCCCTTTGACTGCCAAACAACTATTTATTATTGTTTGTCATCTATTATGTATTATTGTTTATCAGCGACAAATTCTATCAACAATATTTTTGCGAATATATGTTTGTTTTTTAAAATATTTTCCACGATTAATAGATACACTAGTGCCTATATTAAATAATATAACAACGTTTGATAAATTAAATATAGCATAACTGGAATCGCCACTCTCGTAGTCCTCTGTAATATATCTTAAAACCTTGAAAATATAATTTTCGACAGTGATTGTAATTCTTAATTACTTGTTCTAATAAACTATATTATTTTGTTATTTTCTATAGAAACTGCATACTGGGAAAAGATTTCTCCGTTCGTGTGTCGGACCATGCAATGTACTGTGACCGGTATGACCAAGATTATTACACTAGCGATACGAAAGCTCGACTGCCCATACGTTGGATGGCTTGGGAGAGCTTACTTTTGGTAAGTAATTAACTTAAATTAAACTTTACTATAAATCGTGTATGTAGCAGAGCTTTCTATAATATACAGGTGGGCTTCATATTCCATTATATGCCACCATTTTTATTTGGCTATGTTTTTTTAGTTCGTATCTGGATGTCGCGGAAAGTGGTTGAGAAATATTTATTACGCAGCATCTGACACCGCAAAACGTGTCCATTGTTTTTAAATAAGTGTAAAATCATCATGAGCGACGAACTATATTTTGATTTGGCTGGCTTTAATGATAAACATAATAGCCACTATTGGGGCACTGAAAATTTTTAACCGATACATTAAAAACCATTACACGCATGCAAAGAGATTGTGTGGTGTGCAATTTGAGCCATATTTCTTTGCGAATGCCAGTGTCAATTATGTGATAATTACTGGTAACTTTCTTGAGCCCGAATTTAAATTGTGCCAGATCTCATACAAATCGTTCTAGCATGCAAATTTTGCCTAAAACATAAAACGCAGCCTATAAATAATTTATTTAAATAGTTAGTTTTATTTCAACTATTTTATTTTGTTATTTTATAAAAAACGTGTAGATACTCAAATCCAAATATATTTTCTTTGCGAATAATTGTCATTCAGATAAATAATAGAAAAAATATAAATAAGATGACAAAAGTAGATTTGTTGCCACTATTGAAAAGTTTGACGTCTAGACAAATTAAAGGATTGAGTAAGGTTTCATGTTTGGAGATGAAAATGCAAAAATTGTTTTTGACGTAAATAAAAATGAAACAAAAATAAGCCATTTGACAATCAAACTCACTTCAATTTCAGAATTGCTTTTTATGTCTTGACACTTTTGTTTTTTTTTTAAGTATTCCTAATTACACTTTAACTGAATTATTCTTTATGAATTATAGTTTTTCAAAGTACCGTTAACATCTATAAAAAAAAATATCATCTAATACATATATAGATTCCTAAAGTGTGCATTGAAATCTTTTAGAGGGGTAATAGTGGATTTTGAAGCATTTGGGAAACGTTCACATGATATATTGGCCGGTGGTGCTTTATAGAAGAAATAAATTATTACATTAGAGTACGCGAGTTAAAAAGTGAAAATCTTGAGTTATAAGAAACACATTATGAAATAATAAATAGTCAGACATTAGCTCGGGCAGTAAGTATTATTTTTTTCAAAACAACTTATGATTCAATATTTTTTCGTTAAAATGTGGCCATCTTGTAAAACAAAACACATTGAATACATTTTAAGTAAAATAGAATCTACAAAATAAGTTTTAAGTCTGCCAAAATATTATGGACCTACGTGAGAAACCAAATCAATGATAGAATAATTGTTAGTCTTAGTTGTTTTTGCTTGTCATGAATTCATACAGGTAATTTCTCAATTCATTTTCAACGTATGTTATATGTTTTTAAATTTTCTTTCCTGCATATTTTTGTGAAATTATATCCACTCGAAATATCGCTTATGACAAATCAAACCTCGTATACCACAAGATAAAACATTTACAGAAGATAAAAAACTCTAATTAATCAGTATTCTTACATCAAATTCCATATACTATCAATTAAAATATTAACCTATGTAATCGCGGTGGTATAAAGATTAGCGTGCATGCCTCGCAATTGCAACGCGGGTTCAGTTCCCACATCTGCCGAATTGAAAATAATCTAAAAATGTGAGACTGGATATCCATTGGGTCCGGAAATTTTCTAACAAACAATCTTCGTTATAAATAATCTACCTAATGTGTGCCCACCTTACCCCAATCTTACAGCTGGTCTTAATCAGGCGTATCCCGGAGCTCTGATATCGAGAAGCAATCTACTTTATTCGATAGGAATGTCGCGGGAGTATATATAAACTACCCAAGACTGTGTGATGAAGTTAGGATGATAAAAAAAGCTGATTTAAAAAAAAATGGAAACTTATTTGGTCAAGCAATTTATGTAAAGAGATCATCACGCTCGCCGAATGACGCCACAAACATTTTAAAAGCAATGATAAATAATTTCACAAGACATGTCTTCACACTATTATACAAACTCCACTTTCGTAATAAATATCTTCACACTATGTAAATCCGTACGCTCTACTTTTGGAGCGAACATGAAAAAAAATAGCTACTTCTTTTATGGAATTTGATACCATGATATTGACTAAAACGATCTTTTTTCTATGGTTTTTTGCTGTGTAGTATACAAGGTATTGCTTTACCGTGATAGAAATTTTTGTGATATTTAATTTAATTTGAACCATAAGCAACTTATAAATGTGAAAAATTATTTTTATAATATTAATGTCATCATTTGAAATGGCTTAGTCGTAATTTATAATCATAACATAAAAACGGATGAACAAAGAACAATGTGATTGCTCATCCAGAAAACTAGCATCTTACTTAGTCTAAGTATCAATTTGAAACGTATGTCTCAATGATTACGTTGACTGTAATGTTCTCATAAATGTTTAGCATAAGCATTATGCAGGATGTTAAATGATAATATTATATATCGGATTAGATTTTGTATAAAGTTGGATGAACTCAAAACAAGCCATACGAAAAACAGTTGAAACTATTTTCTAATATTAGAAACTAATAAAAAGAAACGTTATATCTCAGAATATATACTTGCAAATATAAATTGCTTTAATTAGTTACGCAAGTGGAAAATGAATACAAAAGAATGTCATGGTTCGTGTTGTTATAAATTTCGAATTATTTCTAGCAATGGAAAATAAATAAATTTGCGTTGTTTATTCAAGCTGAAACATCTGCTTGACGCTTGAATATCAATTATGGAATTGATACGAGTGGGTTTTATTTTTACTTCTCCTTAAAAGTGTCTAACAAATATAATCCTTTCTCAATATTTTACTCACTATTTTAAAAGCAGAAACACTAACAGCAAACTACAAAGCTTAAACCAAATACTGATTATCGCTATTTGCCAACCGTAAATTAAAAAACATGATGTTAGTTTTTATTGTTTTGTGTTGGTATTATTAAAGGGAAAGAAATTTGTGAAATGTTCATTTAATACAATTATTTATACCGTAAATTATTAGTATTTTAGAAACCGACAGCCTTTGATGTCTATCCTAAATATGAGGTTAATAAGTTGTTATTACATTACGTCGATTTTGAAAATAAGGACGTACGCCACACACACCACAAATTTTATAGGAGGCACAAAAAACTTATATTCAATGATTTTGAGTAAAATTCAAAATATTAAATGTATACAACTTTGAAGTGCACGAACCTTACCCAATCTCATATTAATCACTTAATATAAGTTATTTAACGAAAGCTTATACAATGTATCTGGTAAAAGTCCCTTTTCCTAGTTGTGAATTTCACAGATTTAAAGAGAAGTTTACGTATTAATTCGATATTTTCAGCTTACGTCCTTTTGATAAAACGTGTATTATAATGTACATATTATACAAAAAAGCTGTTTTGAACAATCTTCAGATTTCGCTATTTTTCCTTTCTGAAGTCAACACAAAAACACAAAATTACTTTAAATATATACACATATATTTCAATATAAATGATATAATTCTCACATTATATAATTTGTAACTTTGTGTTTCACTTCGCAATCGGAGTAAGTTAGTGTTGTATTGAAACTAAACGCCTTGTTTGCTAATTTATGGCAAATCTACTGATGTTTACATAAGCTTTCTGTATGAGCTGGAACTGGTTCAGAGCAACAGGTCTAGATTATATGAGATAGTAGTTAATCATACTTAGGTACGCGTAGATGTAGAAATCGGTTTGAAATCATTTCAGAGAGTGTGCCTTATAGTGAAACCGATTCGAAATATGAAGATGTCTGCTGAAGCAATAATGTATCTGTTTATTTTTAATGCTATCGACTTAAATATATTTTTTCATTAAACTATTTTTCTTCATTTACATTTATTTTATATGTAAATTGTTAGTATGCGGGTTAGAAAAAACTATAATTACTTCTCTTGTCTAGATTTTTGATTAGGGATCTTTGTCGTGTTAAAGTATTAATTTTTTCGTAATTTTGAATACAATAAAATAAAAAAAATTAACTTGGGCGTCTTCTGCTTAACTACATCCAGTTACTTAACCAATTTGGGTTTATATTATGCATTCAGCTCTAAAAACAACTAAAAAATAAATTTATCAACAGCATATTTACTTTATATAAAACCGCTGTATACTAAATGATTCATGTTTAATTTACTTAATAAACAGAATTTAAATATATAAAGCAATAATGAGAACGTATTTTTAAATCACGTTAATTCCCAGTATGGGGTAGTATAATATAAAAATAAGTCAAATCATGTTTACATAAACATAAAAATTTAATCCAAAATTACGTTTCATGATTACATTTCACGTAGGTATAAAATTCGAATTAAATTTGATTTAAATTACCTTAAAAAATCGTTTTATAACGTCCGAAGGGCAACAAACGTTACACGTTTATTTATAATTATGAGCTTTCATGAAAGACAGAAGCTTTTAACGAACACACAATGAGGAGGAATACTATGCAAGTAAATATGTCGTTATATTATCATTTTTGCATAACTGTCTGTTCGATAATTAGCTCAGATGTTTTATCAGTAATAAAAATGATATTTGCTTAACTAGGCATTCAAACTAATCTATTATGTCGAAAACTTAGATAAAATAAAAAAACGTTTTAAAGCATATTTTTTAATAATTTATATTTTTTCTGTTTTATGGGTTTTGCTATTTTTTACGAAATAATTATTTTTGAAAAGATGTACAATAAGAACAAATGCCATTTCAAATAAAATCACCATCCAAAAAAAAACTTAGTACATTTTCAATGGCTTAATAATTACTATATAATAAAAGGCATTTCATGTGTATATATTTCTCATTAAAAAGCAATACCACGTATACCAAACCATATGAATTTTACAAAAGATGAAAAAACTTTCTTTAAACACCATTCCTACATCAAATATCATGTATTTTGTTACATTAATATTAAATAGTGTCATATTTATAATGTTGACATTTAAAATGACTATACAGAGTTTGTTTGCTGTGTGTTATACGTGGCATTATTTTATCAATTTTGAGAGAAGGAGTTCTGAAAGATAAATATTAAATTAATTCATTATTTTCGTAGTCGCATTCTGTTGTTTTTGTAAAACAGTGTTTAATTCGTTATTATTAAAACATTTTTTTTTTCAATGTCTTTAGGGAAAGCATACTCCAATGAGCGACGTTTGGTCATTCGGCGTTGCATTATGGGAACTCCTGATGCTTTGCACCCAGCAGCCTTTCGCAGAGTTGACTGCAGAACAAGTGGTGGAGAACGCCTCTCGGTGGCACGCCGGCGCCCAAGCCAGGCGAGCTCCACCAAGACCGCCCGCCTGTCCTCGAGAGCTTCACGACCTTATGCATCAATGCTGGCAGCGAAGAGCGGCAGACAGGCCGAGGTTCCACGAGATACATGTCTTCCTGCAGAGAAAAAACACGGGGTACGTGCCGTCGAACTTGTGATACCCACCTGTAGCGCTGCTTGCTGAAATGAGAGCAGGACTGAAAAGGCCTAACAATGCCTAACATGAGTCAGAAAACAGAAGACAGATTCCTTCAATGCTACTACCAAAATACTAACTTAAAACTGATACCACATAATATTTATTCAGCATACAATTTAATTTTCTCCTAATTGAAGATTAATAATACATTATTTTTTTCCACTTATTAAAGTTATTTATAATACTATTTCGACTCGTATAAAATTAAATAAATGCAGTAAAATTTAAACGCATCTATAGTTTTCAAAAGTATAACAACAAATTAGACTAAATCACCAAAAATATTGCATTTTTAAATCCAGAAAAAATAAATTGTGACTTTTTGAACGTATTAAACTATAAAATAACCATGTCTTACATATCCAGCTTAAACGGCTATACATAACTATTTGACTATCAATTACAAACATTCTTACACATTTGAAGTTCAAATCCACAATAAAACAATACAGTGTAAAATAACAATGAACTAATAAATCTATAGTATTTATTTATAAAACAAACAAACTGATGTCAATAATTATTAAAAATTGCGTTCTCATTGTATAATGTATTTTTAATCAAGTTTTTGCTAATCCTAATTTTGAATAATATTTTTAATTAAACAAAATTCGAATACTTTCTTTTTTTTTAATTTTTGTTATTTATTTTTTGCTACATTCCAATTGTTTTTGTTACATTTATTTTTAAATTAACTTTAATAATGTATTTTATTTAATAAAAACGTAGAATATAAAAATTATAACATTCCAAAATTATATGAACAATATAAACAGTGTTGTTACTTGTGATTAAAAACATAATGGAGATTATTTGTGTCTATGAAACGATATATCGAGACGTCAAATGGTGTAAGTAATCGATTAAGAACGCTCATCGGCGTCCGAATGGTTGAAAAATTGTTACTTATCTAAAAATTAAATAGACTAAAAAAACTCACGTGCTTATAGTAAAGAATAGGACGATTTTATATACGGTGACTTGATATGATAAAAATTAATGGAGGGATGACTATTTTAATCACATTAACATGTAAATCGTTAATCAACTATTAGCTAGGTATATATCATTACGTTGATAATAATTATAAAAAGAACTGCAAATTGTTTTATTTTATTTTTCATCATGGCATTTTTTATAAATTTTATTAATTGTTTTTTTAATATGTTTTTACTTAGATAACTCTAATTCATCGCATTTTTTGTTTGATTTTATCGAAAAATTATTTTCCTCATTATTTAACACTATCGCCTGTGGAACTATCAAAGTCAGTACTTTCCAAGCCGTGGGTCGAAATTTTCTGCCACGATTTGTTTTTAAAAATTTCACTATATTGTTTTTGCTCGCTGAATGTAAGTAATCACATTGAATATTATTTAATTTTTGCTAATTTATCTAATTTAACTCATTGAACGTTATTTGAACTAATTCGTTTTTTTGTTAGTTATCATTTTTTATCTGATTGTATTGATTTACAACATATAAAAAAAAATCTTTATATTATCAATTAAAATATCATCATTATCGATTTAATATCGTTAGCCATAATTTTACTGTAAATGAAACGGTAAGTTTGATTTTTTTCCAGAGTATTTATTATCTTTTATGTTACTATAATAAATATTTAATCAAATCATGTAGATATAAATTGAGAAGGGTATTTCCAAAGTGAACTTATTCCACCACGTCAAATTTAAAGTAGAAAAGTTTTAACATGTATTTATTGTGTATTAAAAGCACATATCATTTTTTCAATGATTATTTTTGTTTCCAATAAATTTGAAATCAAAACTACTTTTGGTTTACATCTTATATGTTTCTTAAATACAAAAATACTTTTCAAAATATTCCCTTATTAATTTAACCATAGTGGAATAAGTTCGTTTTTGAACTAAACACTTTAAGTATCATTTTAATTTTTTTATTAAACATCATATCATTCGTATAGGCTTATAACAAATTGTGTATCTACAATCATTGAAATATAAGATTTAAAATGTTTTATTAGTCCTGCATGTAAACTGTTGGCCTAATAAGTTAGTGGATATGTGAAAAACTAAACCTCTTAATCTATTCCAATAACAAAAACTATTTAAAAGCTGTTTTTTATAGGTTAGGCACACAACTTCACAATAATATTTCGTATAACCACTATATCTTGTGTGACTGTATTATAATTATATCATATACAATAATTTTGTATAAAAAAAATAGCACGTGGAGAGATATCCATTTTGAGAGGTATTTGGAACCAATTGACATGTGCAGCGTAGACTGTAATATTTTTTTTAATATCCTATAATATATTTTCAACTGGAAATTTTTATTTTACTATGCAAACACCCTGTACATTTCAAAATATATATCTATAATAACAATATTATCGAAAATAAATTCTCTTTGATATTGTGGAACATATTTTCACCGCGATAAAAGTGTATTTTCTCAAGCTTATCTAACAATTTACTTTTAATGCAAAAATGCTTAAGACTATAATATAATTTGTTTATAAAAATATTCTTATATCGCAATAGTCTGTCGGTAATTAGGATTATTAATGGTCGATAATTTTTTGTTAATATAAAGGTTATCAAATTAGAAATAGTTTTTGTAAATATGTAAAATAAACTATTTAACTATACATTACTATCATGTCATGTATGATCATGTGATTATAATTTGGAGAAAGTTATGTCATCGATAGTTTAAGTGTTTTCAAAAACAGCTGATAGTTAAAATAATAATTGATTTGTTAGTATATAGTCTGCTCTACTGATTAATATAAAATGTACTCTTAGTGATAAAAACTGAAAAAAAAACTATTCAATTATTGTCATGATAATGTATAATTTCTTAATTATCGAACTTGTCATACCAATAGGGTGGGGTATTCAATTTACGTACTGACCAATATTGTGTCTTTGGATTAAAAATTAAAATTATATCTGAGAAAATTTGAAGAGCGCGTCGGTAAAAAATTTAAAAAAATTAACTATAGGGTAAACCTCTTAATACTGATGCCAAATACATATTCAGGATGTTGTAAATAATGATAATATTTTCAAAAATTACCAATTACAAGTAAAATTCATAAACTGCATTACAGTGTATGTAAATTTAAAAGATTAATAGTTAATGATAGAATTTACTGTTAAACGATAACTAAACCAATGACAAGGTATCAAATGTAATTAATTATATGAATTTATTTGATTTTTAATGTATTTAATGAGTTTTACTTGTGAATTTAAGACATAATATTACAAGCTTGTAATGTCAACTGACAATACAATATCAATTTTACAAGATGCTGTAATAAAACGTAAAACATTGTAAACATTTATTTCATTTGTATATTTTTATTATTAAGAATGAATTCACTGCGTTAAATATGCATAGGTACGAGGAATTGATTAAATCTGAAATAGATAGAACTGTAGATAAATAATACGTAGACAACAAAAAACGAATTGTTCCGTTTATCTTTCCGCTTTTAACAATACCTGTAATATTGAAAAGTTAGAAAATTAACGTTAAAAATCTGCATCTTCTAAACAGACTGTCTTTAAAGTGTTTATTCCACGTACCAGTAGTTTTAAGTACTTGTTCACATTTAGTAGCACGACATTAAAAATACATTTACCTAAGTATCTTATATCAACAAAAAAAAAATACAAACATCTAATTGTTTGACAGCACGAAGAAAATATATAATAATTATTAATAAATATTATTTAAAATTTCACGACCTCAGAACATATTTACATTCTATCGGAAAGTTTTCCATATTCTCCAATCATTTTAATATAAGTATTAAGTACATTATATTTAAGTATAATTAAGAATTGAAACAATTGGAGTATTCAATATTAAATTAAGACTATGCACTACTTATGTTTTATAATCACTTGAGTGTATTTTATCTATATTAAAAACTTACTTGTATGCGTTTAACGACGAAAAAAATAATTTTTACAAAAAAATCGAACGTCAACATTTATTTTTTATTTCTCGCCGTCGGTTTGCAAATTTTATTTTTAATATACGAGGGTACGTCACACTATTTAAATAACATATAGATATTATATAAATGTTCATCACCGTTGTCTATGTTTTAAATGTTCAATTATATTATATGTGAAAATAATCAAAACATATTTAAACAATTACACTCATAATAAATGTCATAAATATACTAATCATGGTCAATCAATGTTGTAATACTCGATAATAATTGTTCACATACTGATAATAATTAATTAACTTATTATAGTTCTAAAATTTAAGATACTAAACTATCTTGCCGTATTATAAGTTATATATTTAAACCATTCAATGTAAAAAAAAAACTATCGAACAAAAATTCGTTATTAAACTTAATTCAAAAATTTCAAATATTGTTTTATAAAATGTTATGATTTGAATAATACTTTATATCTATTTAAATTCGTACTTCCTTTATTTTATTGAACATTTTTTTAATATTCGTAAGTGACAATTCAATGAATAAACGAAACTTCTATTAATTGTACAGTCTTTTTATTTATGTTCAAGTCTTACATCATTTTTAGAATATAATATAACACATATTTTCACAGTTTTTCATTCAGTCATTATATTGTTCATGTTTTTACAACAAATAATGTTTGATTGTATTATGACTTAATGATAAATTACAATTTTATTGTACATTGAAAATGGATGAAAATGGATGAAAATTATACTCACTTTATAGGATATTCATGTTTCAGTATATAATATAATATATGTGTTACGTTGCTATTTTTAACGACTATTTAACACGAATTTTCAGTATCAATGTAAAAATGTTTGTACCCTCGTATTTAATATAAACGTCTATCATAATAATATATAACAGATTGTGGACATGTCTACATAATGGCGAATAACTTCCGTATTCATTATTATATATAAGGCGCCAGACAATCATGCGCGCGGCCTGCTGCCGATTTAAAAACATAAATTCGATCTGTTTTCATCGTATGATTGATGTTTTTCTATCTGATTTAGGTAAAAACGGAAATATAGAAACTTTCAATTATTATCTATTAATTTGAAATTTAATTAACAAAATATTTCATAGTTCCGTACTCTCAATTTTTAAAGTTTGGTCAAATCATTGTCACATTAACCCTTTACTGTATTTTTATACTGTATCTGCTCAAAAAGTGGGACATATGCATTTACACAGTGTGAATAAATCCACTCTGAATTGCGTATTCCAATGTGTCTCTAGATTTCCAGTTTTTTTTTTTAATCTAACAAATGCTGCAATAGAACTTGCTCTTCACTAATGCCAGTTGTGCATGCTAACTTCTACGCTGTCGGAGAAAGTGTATTCTATCATATATTTACGGCATTTTAAACTTATTTGATACAGCAAGTGTCACTATAAATCATTTGATATTACTTTGTATATCTTAAACTAGGTTAAAAAAAGCTTATTTCATAAATATTTTACCTTACCGATTTTTAATAAATTAAGAAATATTAAGATTTAGACGAAAAACATAATGCAGTAAAGGGCTTATTTTTTAATATACCAAAAGCGATCTTCAGTTATTGTCATTGATCCAATACGCAAACTGATAAACTATAAATCTTTTTCTTATTCTTTTTTTTAATGTCAAGTTTAAAAAAATTATAAGTGAATAAAGTGGATAGTAAAATTGAAAGTCTCGTTATTAATATAACCCAAATAAATTATTAATGTCTACGTGTTATCGTCTAACCATAATATTTATGACTTAATATGTAACAATAATACCTTATTTATGTAAATACTTGTTTCACTACTATTCAACTTTACCAAGAATTCATTGGCATATTCATTTAAATTTTTCATTTATATATATGCTTCATATTGCCATTCAAGAATGCTTAATTCAGTTTTAATTATATATCAATTTAACTAATGTATTAGTTGGTATTATAATATATACACTTACTGTTAAAAGAAAGTCAATTAATTATGTAAACGAATAATTTTTATATATTTAACTTATATCCCTCTATATTCATAATATTTTCAATATCAACTTATTTTTCTATATATACTATAATAACTATTATTACCAAATAATTTAATTAATTTCAAACCATTTTTTATCCAAATTTTACAGCCTTAAAACTATTTGTTACCACACATATTTAATCAAACCAAAATATACTCATACCCTTTACTTAATACATAGCATGCTTCTTCTTCCATATCCGTTCCCAAAATGGAGATAATCCATGTTGCCCGCCAGCATTTTTACGCAAGTCATGATTGCATCCCATAAATTCGCCGAATACATTCTATAAATAGGCATTTAGCGTCTTTTCAGGAGCCAGCAATCAGTTGGTATAAAGGGTATGCAGGTCTTTCTTGACGCATCCTAAACATGTGGCCCAGCCAATTTCAACGCTGCAGTTTCATATATCAAATATTTTGACCACTGAAATTTTATAATTTAAAAATTCGATTTATTTTAATTGGTTCCAAGTTATACAGTTGAAAAATTTAAAACGCACAACATCGACTTAGTTTTCCACCAACTGTTTACTTAATAATTTACTTTAATACTTCAATATTTTTTTTCTTTAAAATAGTTTATTGAGATTTCATGGATTTAGGACTAACATCAGATATTCTGACCGCTTTGTAAATTTATCGTTTTCCTTCTGATCGGTTCTGTAAACTAAATTCGACATGAAAATAAAATGGATTTAGAACGAACTCTTTGTAGTTCTTGAAGTAGTTATAAAACATACAACATTTGGTAGTTTCACATAGAATTTGTAAACAGTCAAAAATTTCAGTTAAACTTAATTCGACATATATATTCAAAATACAACCTACCCATATTTAAAAAAAAAATTGATAAACATCACTTTTTGTATCTCCGAGTCATCAACAAATTCTAGCAGATCGAATACTTTTTTAAACAATTTACTATTTACTTAGGTGATTGAACCAAAAGATTTTTACTATATATAAATGTCTACTTACAACTATTTTTATTTCCGATAATTTCATAAACGAAACCTACATTTTGTAAGCTTTTTTTATAAGCTCATTAAAATAAGTATTTTTTTTCACGTTTTACCAAGTGAAAGATATGGGTCTAGAATACATAAAAAATTACACCCCATAAATCGAGTGCACTAATTTCAGCAATCTAAGGACAAGTCTTTCTTTCCCAACAATTGGTTGTCCAATTTAGTTTACTAATTTACAAATATTAAAGATCTATTTTCGATAGACTTTAAATACAAGAATTAGGAATTTAAAAATTGAAACAAAAAGGTGCCCGTTAATGTATTATTGAGTTATTCAAAACTCGACAACTGTCAGAATTAAACTATCTTTGCATCCAAAGTGCGTACGCTAATTTATGAGCTACCAGAGAGACATAAAATCATTTATTTACAGTTGATTGTAAAATTTGTTTAAGTACATAATGCTTTGTAGTATGTCAATAGTTCGAGTAACTTGAAAACATTATTGATAGTGTTTTATTTTATTTATTATCGGTCGCTTGTGCAGCGTAAATTTTATATTGTGCTACTAATTTGTCTGTATTTTTTTTTGAACAATTTGAAAACTGCATTGAGCGCAAGTCACGCTCTCGAGTATGCAGTGCAGTCCAGCCATGTAGAAGCGCGATCACGTGATGACGCAAAAAGCGTCCAGAGAGCAGACCACGTGCGCGCCTGTAAATTCGTAGAGGAAATTTTCCTTTTGTGAAAATTGGTTCGCAAGCAGCGGCAGATAGCATCTCCGCTCGAGGATTACTCTCAATTGATCGCGTGAGCTGAAATAATTAGCCGCCTCGAATGGATGGACGCCCGCCGACGGTGCACGAGGTCTTATTTTCCACTGGTTACACAGTAAACCGCTCAAGTTATAAGCAATTACCTCTGGATTGAATGAAATTCGAACAGGTGTTCACTAATTTATTGTATAATATTTTGCACTTATCTTAAAGAGTAATGACCCGTTCATATTACACCGTAATAAAACACTTCCTTGTTTTATATTAATAATATATTTTCTATCAAAAATCATATCCAATAATTTTACAAAAAAACCACATTTTTATCATTTTAACGGCTTACACTTACATATTACTATAACCATTAGTCACCACCACTTCATAAATATATCGTCATTGGACTGTTAAAATATTCCATGGCTTAAAATTAAAATTTTACAGCACACTCAAAAAACTACATTTTATTATAATAAAAATAGTTATATCTGTTTTCATTTTCAATTGTATTATAATTATATCGACTGTTGGATAGAAAAAGAACGCGAACCCTCAGTTTTTTTTAAATAGCTATTTTTAAATAATCGCAATGTATACAACTGAATACACATTCTGTCGAAAGGCTGTAAGCTAAAATGCCGAATAAGTGTTTATTAGTGAAGTTTGAAAAAAGGATGTTTTGTCAAGTTTACGATCGGGAAAAATGCCTTCCACCAAATAAATTGTATTAATTTTTCTTAAATTACGCATTAAGTCAATTTCAGATTAAATTAATCAAACACCAGTTTTAGTTTTCATGCACTTCAAAGTTGTGTCTACTCAATATTTTAATTTAAGCCATAATCATTGAATAAATTTTTTTTGTGTCTACTATAAATTTTGTTTCGTATAGGTTACATCATTTTTCCTTTCCACAGTCGATATCATATTCGATATTTTAACAGCTCAACGACGATATTTATACAGCTACATTAATTTTATATCCGATTGCTTTTGCCTAAAAAAAATATTAGCACTTTAAAACCTGTCGAATTAACCCCGTTTAATTAAAATTTAGATTAAAATGTATAACTTACTAGATTTATACACCAATAGTGAAATATACAATTTATTTAATCTATTAACTTCAATTCGACTTTCTTAATTTAATAAAAAATAC
The DNA here is from genome assembly GCA_022683975.1 of Rhyacophila evoluta. Lineage (NCBI taxonomy): Eukaryota > Metazoa > Arthropoda > Insecta > Trichoptera > Rhyacophilidae > Rhyacophila > Rhyacophila evoluta. The sequence continues at coordinate 41,996 of JAGVSQ010000279.1, forward strand.
CAGTGCATTTAATTCACTTCATTTATAATTTACCGTGTGCCACGCAGCAATCTGATGTTATACCTCATAAAATAAGTTTTTAAAATGTTTTTTTTATTATGCTTTTTCATATTAAATATGTGAACACTTCAAGGGCCTAAAAATAAATATTTATAATAAATACATAGCAATAGATTAATTTTATATATTCAAGTTAGATTTATTTATGTTTCCTCAAATATAATTGAACACATCATATTGTTTTAATTATTTAATGATTAAAATAGCTCACTTGAAAAATACAACTGTTTGATAATAATAATTATACAGTATATTTTGTTATTCACTTTTATTTAATGTATATTGTTTGTCTCTTATTTTAATAATAGGCATGTTTTTTTTATACTTAATATCTCTGTATAAATTATATCAAATTTACATCTTATTTGAATGTTTCCATTAAACATATCATGGTGAAAATCCATAATTCAATTATTATTATCATCACTATCTTTATGGTAAAATTTTATTAAATTGTAGTACGCAAGTTTAGCTTTTTTTATCCTTTAAATTTAATGTCGATAATAAATGTGTTGACCTGAAACTGCTGTTTTATTTACTGTTTTAATATTTTTTTTTCAGATACCAAAAGTCAGATTTAAAATAGATCTACACTCAAGTCTACAGACATAAAATAAACGTATCTTGAATGTTACTTAAGAAGCTATGAGAAGATTAAAAGTTAGTTATTTGCTAAACCCCAATTTAAAGCGAGTCAGATTTTAAGAGAAAGAGAATGTAAAAGATTACAAAACTACGTAACAAAAAGTGTGAGTGAGAGTATTAATGTCAAACTCAACTGCTTTCTTAATTACGTGATAATATCCACAACATAATAAATAAATACGATATTATAAATATACAACTCATTGTATGTTCCAACTCATTATGAAATAAATACAAATACTTGCCCTTCAACCCCTGGAAACGTCTTTATATTCATCTTTCATATGCGTATATTGTGACGTAAAAAATGTAAATGTCAGAAGTGTTTATAGATAAACATTTCATGAACTTGATCGGCGTACATTTGAGTATGCGTGATTTCCATTCTAATTTATTTCTGTTTATATTGATCTTTATTTCAAAGTCTTTCTTGCTCACTGTAATATGTAATTTTTGTAGGCTAGAAAATTATTCTCTACCGTAATCGAGTCAACAATATTTTTCATTTTAGCTGATATATTCATAGAGAATGTGTTGTAAGATATAAGATCATAAAATATACCAGAGTTTGTGCGTTTTACAATAGAAAAAAGAAAACTATAAGTATACTATAAAAATAAAAGACTATTTTAGTCTCTATTAGAGAGAATTTCACATGGGATTTTTTTAACTATCAAATTAAAATATTATATGACATTACTTGTTTGTATGTGATCCACTATAAATACAGCTATCATAATATATTCCATAAACAAATCAATTTCTTTCATCTTTTTATATAGATGTGCTATGTAGTGTATCCATAGTATATTTTAATTATGCATGTTATATATGTAAGTTCAAGACATAAACAATTATTTTTAAAATATATTATAGGTATATAATTTCATTTCAGTAATTGGAATTTAATTTAATTTATTATTAAGCAATAAATACAATATGGGTTTTTTTTAAATGTAAATCAATTTCATGCATCCCTGAATATAAAATGAAATGTTACGTTTAAACAAAATAAATATTTCCGTTTACTGAAAAATTCCATTCAATGTCTTTATTACAAACATTGTCAAAAACAATTCTCGTTTTTTAATGATAAAAACACTAATGTGTGCGTAATAAAAATAGCTCACCGTGCTAATATATGTGTGTACAAAAGGTTTTAAAGCTTTTCACCTGAAAAGCGCTCAATTTTCGTTAGGTCGGATTTACCATTGCTGTAAAAAACACACTTGAGAATAATTATAGATACCTGCCAGTAGCACCACGTTGAATATATTTAAAAATTAGAATGGTACTTCAGAATTTTTAATATCAAACTGATATCATTAGATTTATTTGGACATCATAATTTAGGTTGTTAATAAAGCTCGTATAAGTTCATTTCTTATTCTTTTTCATCCATATTTGATCCCAAAGTGACTAATATGAACACCACATGCCACTGACCCGTCAGTATTTCTGCATCCTCCCAACCACATATTAATAATATTTGCCAATATATTATTTAAATACTAGTTACTAACCTCTTAGACGTGGACAACTAGTCAAGATTAAGACTCTCTGGCTGAGCTAGGTCCAGCGTCGTAGTTTAACTTTGTTAGTAATTAGTGACTGTATGGTCTGTTTTTATTTCTTCGTTATGAAAGAAGTCATACCAGAATCTGCCGCAGGAAGTTTTTCTCAAAGTTTAGTATAGACTCCTTTGGGCTTATGTTGGGTGTCGTGTTTTTTTTCGTAAGGCAGCACGATAGAATGCATGCATTGAACAGATGTAACTTATTCTCTACCTCGTATAGCTTAAAGTTCCTGATATTTTGCATATATTTAAAAAAATCTTCAGCTGCTTATATTTAAATAACAAACTCAGTTTATAAAATGCAATCCCTCGTAATGTTTACCTGTGGTGTATTGAGAAGATTATCGTTTGGCTACAAACAAATTTGTCTCGCATTGGTTTTAAAATCAATGAACATCAACGAACATCACGTACCACCTTACCTGCTCAGATCCTGATAATTCCCTGACAAACAATAGACAGAGCGTTGAGAGTGTCGACCATTGTGGATATAAGCTACTGTCTTGCTTGTACTATAATAATTTGCTATTGATTGTTTAAGATTAAATCACATTATAAATTTATTTTGAAAAGATTTCATTGTATAGAAAACTAAAGCAAATTTTATAGTAGTAACAATTAATCAATATGATTTTAAAGTAATGTATAACAAGGATACCAACTACCAACATACTTCATATTATTAATTAATCTATTACCATGAAAATAAAAGTTATTTTTTTTATATACCATGTTCGCTCCCAACGTGGAGCATATGGATCTACACA
>JAGVSQ010000280.1:0-44891 GCA_022683975.1 Rhyacophila evoluta
AAGATGAGATAGAAAAAAAAATATCAGAACTGATTTGAGAAACAAGGAGGCGTACCGATCTAGGGCGCTGAATATGTAGCTACGCCACTACACACATATATTATATGCGTGTGTATGTGTAAATCAGTTTAATTTATATGATTTACTTTATTTAAATTTCAGATACTTATACCATGAAGAATCAGACATTTTATCAATTTAAAATAAATTAAAACCCATATGTCATAAATAGCACGCAAGTCGATTGTTGTGCAGCATCCGTTTTGATACGGTTACTGCACATAATTCATGTCATTAATTAATCTGATTAGTTGAATTTTCTACGTTGTTTAAATAATTAATATGCAGGCAGGCAAAATCACTCGACGTTGATTATTATAAGCATTAGTGATATATCAAAATGTCAATAAATTGTTTGATGAATTTCAGTCAAAGAACTCACATTTGAGTTTTTTTTTTTAATATTCAATAGCGCAAACTCTCGTGAAATTATTTTTTAATGACAGATTTCTGTATTTCAACGTCACTCAATTTGATTTGAATAGAAATTAAAAATTATCACAAGAAATAATTATCGCTTTAACGATATATTACAATATGAATACAGTTTTATCTCGAACTTTTGTAACAGCCATAGATTAATCTCAAGGTAATAAATATCATTAAGTTGGTTGATTTCATACATTTTAATATTCATATCTAATCGGCGATCATAAAACTTAACTCTTAAAAGTAGAAATATATAGTAATATATGTACCGACTATTTTCAATGTGTTAAATGTACGCAAAATTATTCGTATAATATTCGAAAAAAACATATCTTACATTACTAAACTTAACTAAACGTAATTATGATTATATTTTATGAAACAATTATTTTTTTCTTTATATCAAATTGTACGAAATGAAAAAGTTGTTAGCATAGAAAATTAATTTAAGTTTTTAGTTTTTATAATTTATATTATGCAATATTGTGTTTTTAAAAGTTTTACTCATTTGACGTTGTTATATTGTTTTATAGACCCTAAATGTGTTATTTTATTAAATGCATGTATACTTTCAATGAATGTAACTATTTATTATAACTGTAATTAGAAATCTACTTTTAAAAGCATTGTAGTAACCTTTTGAATGCTAAAAAAATAATATATCGTTGTTTGTTATCACGGTAAGATATACTAAAAATTTTGTTTCAAACTTTTTTTATAAATGTCACCAAAAATGAGTACAAAAGATTAAGTTTACACGTGGTTTCAAGATGAAAACTTCACATTATTTTCATAATTATTATAAATGGTGACATTTTTTGCAATGATTCCAGAATTTAAAAACTTTCTCAGTGTCGAAAATTGCTATAAATAAAATAAATGTCAACTTTGATGTCAGTCGAATATTATCAATTTATGAGAAAATTAATATTGAGTAATTCAAATCATTAAATGAGTTTTACAAATGTATATTCAATTCAATAAAATATTAGCATATACAAATTTTAATGACTTTATGCAGGTTTCTCAAATGGGCATAATAATACTTAATATTATTTGCATTTGGCAGGACGCCGGCTTTTCCGTTTTTAAGCTCCTACTGGCAAATATAGCCGGGAGCACTTCCTCCCCGACCCAGTCTGATTGCAAATTAAAACCGGCTCCGGAGAAAAATCGCAATAAATACCGGGATTTGAACCGGCGCCGGACGCCTAATCCACAGTCGCGGGTTCATAATATATCGATGCGGACGCGAAATATCGCATTGCATTAACTAACTGGCCGGACACGCTCATAATAAACGACCTACGAATACGTGTGTTTTCTCATATAGCAGTGTTTTTCCGATGTGTATTTGCACAAGTTGCGAATACCAGTGTTTATTTTAATCAGCGATTATAAATGGAATATTTATTTTCCAAGTTATTAATCTAAATCAATATTGCGAAATACAAATCCAAGTATATTTTAAACTATAAAGAAGGTCTGAAAATAATTATGCATGATAGCAGATCTTACTAGAATTATCGTACAGTGAATTTTCTACGCATAAAAAGTTCACTCACGTATATAAAGATTGAAAGGTCAGTTCCTGGTAACAATTTTTCATTCATATATTTATATAATATTCCAAAATTTTTATTTGATTCAATTATGAATATACACGACCTCCAGGCTGTTGGCACTATTTCAGGACTTCTTTGTAGGAGTAAACTTGAATTCCTTTTAGAAAAAATACGTATATTTTACATTAGTAAGGTAATGTATATACTAACAGGTAGGTATATACGGGCAAAGTGATGAATGAGATGATTCGCAAGATCTCATATCCATTGCATAAAAAATGTGTATTTTTTTACTCTGGCCACGACACAATAGCACCGTGAACCAGGATGATATTTCAAGCCGACGTTATGTATAACTTTCGTTCATTGTAGGCCGGAGTCAACAGTAAGACGAGGTGGTCGTGATTGATGGAGCGGTAAACAATCGACCGCCGAATCCGATAAGGGACATTACACACGGTCCACAACAAAGGCGACCGAATGGGGGGCATTTGTTCCGTGGTTCGACCCCCGTGTTTCTTTCCGCCTGCGGATTTACGCTCGCCCCCCGGAATGCGTGGTGACCGCAGACATTGTCTAGTGACTTTGGTCATTGGTATATCAACCACCAGCTGACAGGTAAGAACCTGAGAAATACAGAGTTATATGATATTGATATTCTGTAATACAAGATTTTCAAGCTATTCTGCATTCATTTTCCTATATACAACTGTAAGTAACTAAGTTAACTAATTATTTACATGGATGATGCAATAAAGCATTTTTTCATTAATTTGCAAGACTTTTAGCTCACAATTAATAACTACAATTTTAATAAATCGTCGCCGTGGAGCGAAAAGTCACTAGCTAACCAACAGTGACAATTTTGAGATAATAAATGTTTTATGACAGTGAAAGCTTAAGTAGTATGGTTGTATTCAATAGTTTTTAGTCTTTCTATATAATAATGGCATAATAAATTTTTTAAGAAGCCTAAGTATTCATAAAACATATTTTGAGATTGTTCGCGTTATTTGTATGTTTCAGTTTAAATTATCAGTGACTAATTTTACCCATAGATAAGCAGTTCAAAATTATGTATTTTGACGTACCTAATTCATTTCTACCAGAAATTTTAGTGACTTAGCTTCACTACGATGAAAAAGTAGGTTTTAAAAGGTAAACGGAATGAATGCTTTACAATTATTTTGCGTTAATATCATATAGGTTATAGAGCTGAAATTCTGTTTTAAATTTGTATAGCTCTATTGAAATGTACAAAAACTGTTTTTTTGTGAATAATTAGATTTAGATTACGGTCCTAAAAAAATTCTTATGAAGTAAGTTTTAAAAATATACGTCGTATATTTAAGGGAGAATAGTAATTATTTTTCTAATTATCAAATAATATCTTCAAGATGGCAATTGTGACGGAAAATGTAGTAAATATTATATCATTAAGGCAGATCTTTCGTATCAAAAAAATAATAAATATAACACACAAAAGGAGTCGTCTTCATCGGAGGCTAAAATATTATAACACGCTTCTACGCCGTTCCTTTGACATATGCAATATTGGTGTCACAGTTTCTTATTAATAATGTATATGAAGACATCAAAAGCTCGAAGGTAGTAGGGGAGCTTTCTCAGGGCTTTTCCATTCGGGGGAAGATTGGACATCGCTAGTTTTTCACGTTTTCCTCTGACAAATGTGTTCGCGCCGCCCTAATATCAATCTTGGCTCGTCGTTTTTTTTTCACCGATGGCTATGTCCTACATCCATTATCTGCTGGTACGCCCATCTCCTATTTTTTCTACCGCAAATAGCCCTACGGAGGAAATTGAGATTAATTTTATTGATCGAGTCCCTTGTGGAATTCATTACGCAGTCTAGAAAACCGACCGGAATTTCAAATTGACAATATTTTATCATACATTAAATTAAATTTAATGCTATTACATTTAACAACCTTCTTTCTATACACAATAAAATTATCAATTTATAAAAAATCCATTATATATTCATCACAATAATTATAGAACCTACATCTCAATGTAGATTTAACCTCATTTTAAGAAAGTTTCTGTACTATTCCGTCTAGCTCAAGCTGCCTTTGGTAAAACAGTTCTAAAAATAATCACAATCATTTTAGTTTTAGTCTCCACTATTTGTTATTTTTATAATCAAATGTGGATTTCCTTTCAATATAAATATTGGAAAAAAGATTTCAAATGATACGAATTTAAAAGCTTGATTTTAAGTCTCAGAAAAAGTTAGATCAAGATTTCAGTAGTACATATAGTATAGTTCCAATGTAAATTTATTCCACGGGTAGTATGGTTCTTCAATACAAAAAAAAAACTTCTTCGAAATCTTCACTTTGAGTTTTGGTATGGTGGATTAAGATCACTTTGGAACCGTAACTCTTATAACATACGAAACGAGAATCAGATATGTGTATATTTTAATGGCTACGTGACTTTTGATAATTCTTTAAATGTTTAATAATAATAATATATAGAAACAGATTTATCGCAGATCTTTTGTAATTTATATTTGTCAAGTTTTGAATGTGTATACAAGTAATACTTGGTATTTTTTTGAGAGCCATTTGTAAAAAATAATAAATATTAATGCTATACAAACCCTATTAAATAGTATGAATAGTGAAACGGTAACTTTTACATGGCAGAGGTAATTCTTAACACATTTTCAAATATTTATGGGCTTAGTTGGAAAAAACTTCCTCCCACTTATTCGACGTCTATAATTCAAAGACATTATTTAACTTCCAAACTTGTTTTATGTACGAAAAGCAAAACGTGAAGTAGTCACATTAGTTTTAATACAGTTCTGATAGATTGGTTTGAAAACTCTATGGCGAGACTCAGGCGAAGTTTTTCCATAATATAAAAGGTCAAAACTTTTTCTCTATTTGGTTATATTTTTTATACCCAAAATTTACCATTTTCTACGGTGCCACATATATGTAAGTATGATTTCTTTGTAACCCATATTATAACTTCAAATGAAATAGTAATGAATGCAAAAGAAAATTTTAAAATAAATATTTTCGACAATCGCAACGCAACCTTATTCTAAAAACTTAATAAAAATAGGGTATCGCAGAAAAAAATTTAAAACAATGGATCAAATATAGTTTGTATTTAAATTTCGTTTTTTAATGTATGTATTATATTACTAGTAATATTTTACTCCGTATTATTACATTGTATTTTCAACAATATTAACCTTTTTATTAAGTTGCACACTTAAGTGATATTTTATTTATCTACACTAAAAATAGAAAAAAAAACTTCTGTAAGTCTGTCTGTCACAATAATTTCTCCCAAACAATAAAGAGCAGCAACGTCAAACTTTGAAATTAAATTTTTGCCAACGTTTTTAAATAAACTGTATTAAGTTTAATTTTAAACAAAATTGCTAACAATCAATAAGTAAATGAAATAATGTCTAGAGACAAGTAATATATAAAAATATATTTGCAATAATTGGATAAATAAAATAAATTTTACTAATTAATGAGCTTAAATGTATTCCAGATAAAGCCGTGTAATGAAGGTAGTATTATATTCGCTTTAAAATAAATATTATAAACCTGCTGCGATCAGCATTAAAAAAGGATAATTTTTTTTTTTATATAATATCTTATACACTTAAAATATTGGTAAAATGTTTCGAGATTGAAGTATTTAAAACATTTTCTGCAAGTTGCGTAACAAAATACACTTTTCCTTTCTTTTTCGTCGATAATTTTCCATATTATTTACTAAGCACATTTTCTGTAATATTCAATAAATAAACGCAAAGTGTGTCGGCCGTAAAAAGTTTTCCTATAAAATATGAAATATTTTATGATGTGAAAAAATTTAAGAGTTCAACGTTTTCCCAAACAGGCTATCTATTGATCGAAAGAAAATTTGAAACTGACACAAGCTTAAAAGTGTGTCGAAGTAAATCTATAAAAAAAAACGTGGATTAAGTACTTTAATAACATTTTATTTTATCAATTATCAAAAATCACAACTTCTATAGTGGTCAAAGTAACAAATGTATTAAACTATAATTATTCAAGGATCACTGATTGAAGTGTGCAAAAAATATCTATATTTATACATAAACATGTCTCTAAAAAAACCCACAAAATTTCACATTGAAATAAATTGAAACTAAATCGTTAGGATTATCATCTATTCAATTAGTATTAATACTGGATCGTTATATCTATATCCTGAGATTTTCCTCAATTGCTTTGCAATGAGACTATTTACTTTAATGTATTATCTGCTTAAATTACCATTACTAATTTAAACGAAAACGATAATCATTTCAAAGTGTATGGTTTTTTTTATATAAATCTATAAATGTATTAAGTAATCTACTTTACGTTAAATTTTGTTTCTACAGTGGCTAAGAAATATTTACTATTTTTACTTACATATTTTTATTATAATCAACAGTGAGTATTACTTAGGAACCCAAATAGCCGAGAGGTCAGTGTCAGTGCTTCAAAGCCGGGGATTGCGAGTTGATATTACATAGCTGTAGGATTTTTATTCTAAATATGAAAATTCAGTAGGATCGGTTGACCACTTGGCTGACCAATTCGAGTAAAAATATATGTCTTGACGGCGTGAAGAGTCGTAAAATCCATTTAAGGATTGGTCACTTTCAGTGTTGAAATACGTGTACTCCACATTTGCAGCAAATGTGGTTTAAAATAATTATTGACAAAAAATCTATTTGTATGTTAATTAATATAGAATATGCATGAGCCAGTATTATATCACATTAATCTTTATATAATTGTGTTCTACGACGTAAATTACATTGAGTAAATATTATTAATTTTCATTTAAAGTAAGGTTTGAACGCAAAATTACGGTTAATCGAAAGGTTCCGTGCTTTATTTTCAAACCGTATAACCAAAGTTACTCAATCATTTATCCCAGACCCTTTTTAAATAGCCCTTCATTTTTAATGTTATACAAACACAGCCTGGCAATTTATTTGACAAACATACTAATACTCAAATAAAAATATATGTTGGAGGTTCTCAACATTCGTACATGGCCGTTAGGTATAATATAACCCTTTGCCTTAAAAATTCACGAGGCCCGCTTTCTCAGTGTAAGGCCGTATGGTTTATGAGACGATGGGCGATCACGTAGAGACCCAATAGCCTCCATACAATATGTTGCCATTTTTCTACCTTTAAAAGGTTAGAATCCTTACGATTTTTCCTTATCTTACCTAATTTTATCAGGCTCGACGTCCACGTTGAGTTTGGAAATGTCGCACGGATTTTTGCAAATCTCTACCCGTAGCCAAGTTAATATTATACTGTTTTAGAATTGTTGAATAACACACTCTTAAGTCCCCAAATACAATTTAATAAATTTAACATGATAATTGTTCACTTGTTGTCTCTTCACGTCGACACACCCGTTATACTGGCATACATCGCGTAACCAACATGAGGCACTCATCAATACAAAAAGTGGCGGCTTTCCAAAATTATTTTAGGCTTATACAAGAGGTTGCATGATTTATATTCCAATTAAGATTTGCTAATGTTAAGTTTTTCTTAAAGAAGATCTTGCATGTCGTTAAAAGCCGTATGCATTAAAACCTCTAAAACAATTTTTCTTAGAAACAAACATGCAATTCACAAATATTTAAAAAAGCTCATATTATCATTAAAAGTTTATCTTTAATAAAAAAACAATTCCGTGTTTTGGCGTCTTACGCTTGATTCATAAAAAATCGTCATAATAAACTTGATGCATTGAGATTTTCTAAGTGTATATATTAGTGCCAATTCTAATTGACTTTGTCACACTTTACAGCTCTAACCCATCACTACCTTGTATGGTAATTTTATAAAAAAAATGGATTTTATTATATTATTGATGATAACTAATGTATAATTATAAAAAAATACAATATTATATTAAATAAAGTAACCAACACTTTGGGTATTACTAATATGAAAATAAATTCTCGACATTTAAACAGAAAAAACTGGAGGAAAACTTTACCACGACCTACGGAAATTATAGACTGACATATAGAAAAAAATTATACAGTAAAATTCTAAAATGTATTACATGTATCTAAAAATGAATCTCTACTAGCATACCAAACAAATTATTGGACTGGACAGATTTCCTAAGTAAATATAGTTTTATGGAGATGATATCTTGTTATAAAAGAAATTATTTGTATGCTTATCGTGTCAGGAACCAACAGAAAGTTCAAAGTAGACAGAACTATTAACATTTGCAATAGGGAACCAAGTCTTCTTACCTCTGAACGGAACGATGATGATGAAGAATATTATTAAAATTCATTTAATATCTATAGAAATGAATCTTTTCATTGAAGCTTTAGAATGAATATTCTATTCATAAACGAAAGAATAACTTATTACACGGAATAGTGAATCCAAATGCGCTAACAATGAACATTATACATACTGACTCTGAATACAAAAGAAACTCAATAGTATAGTACAATTGAAACTTGGGTAACTTTACCAGCAGTGACAAAGTTCAATTGAATATATCTCAAAACTGGAATAATTAAAACTGTTTTCCGAACGGCATCATCATCGCGCAATCGTGTTTCAATAATGGCCTCTATTTGTATTTGTCTTACCGAGTAAAATTATCCGCGTACAATGTGGACTTTACGACCTTATGGTGGATGAGTTGACTCTTCAACAGTCAGGCTTAGGTAAGTGCTTGTTTTATACAGAGTATATATTTTGTGGTCACAATAAATAATTATTTAATAAAAAAAATAGTAGTATACACTTAAAAACGCATTGTCTTAGTAATTTGGTAATTAAAAATATATGTATTCAATGTGATGGTCAACGCAAATTTAATTTATTTAATATATTAAGATTGAAGTTAAAATATATAAATTTCCATTCTTGTTTTCTAACTATAATTTTTATTTAATTTTAATAGTCATATAATGTATTGATATCATTTGAATTCTGAATCCTAAGCTTGAAGAATGGAATCCTGTGGCATATATTAAGGATAGGATTATATAACTTTGTCCAAATGAGGAAATAAGACTACACAATCACTCATTAATACGAGAGTGAATCTGCAATCAAGGCTCGGCCGCATACTATGGATGTTTCAGGAAAATCTCAACCCAATCAATTTTCTTCGAGCTTACCGAAATTTGTTGTCATGGTCCGATACTATCTACTTATTTTGACGGAAATCCATGATACTGACATGAAAATACGAAGGATCGCCCTAATCGCAGGGTTTCTTTTTGAGACAATATGTTATGACTTACTTAGGAGTTGATATGAAGAGAAAAATTAAGTACAATAAATTATATAATATATTATTTGAAAATTAGATATTATTATTCGACTAATATAAAGTGAATATATTATTAAATGAGTGAAAGAAAGACTAATTAAATAGTTTTCTCAATACGTCTGGTCATTGATTTAACCTCGATAGCAGATTGTATGTTGCTTATCGGGTAATAATTTTTTTATTTAGTACAATATTTTGCATACGTGATTAGAGATGGCAAAAGTTTACGTGGATTTTTACAAATATTAAACAACTTTTGGCTTAAAAGAGTACTAATTCTTGTTGTTTCTTTTACTGATGGGCTATTTTTCTTATTGGACTATTTTTTTCTGCAATATTTGATTCAATTTTTAAAATGCTAATCTTTTATTCATTTTCGTTGACACCATGTATAAGAAATGCGAATCGGTAAGTTGGCATGTATAAAACATGCAAGGGTATTAGGTTGAACAAGAAACCAACCAGTATCGCCCCGTATAAAATGCATTTTGCAGTAGTATAACGGAAGACATCTGCCGCGTAGAAGATAAACTTTATCTGCTAGGAGCAGTTTGTCGCCTGTTCTCTGTAAGTCGACGCCTATACTAACTTTTGGTTGAGCTTTAAGCTACTTTACTAGGGCTACGTCCTGATTGAATACTGCTCCCGCGGCGCCAGAGATTGGTGAAAGAAAAACGTAACTATCATATTTTAAGTAATGATTACTAAAACACCCAAAAACCCATCGATACTCAAAGTAAACACTTTTGAGATGTATTTATGATACAATTATTTACACAAGAATTAACTATTAACAAAAGCTATACCTATTTTTAAATATTACAGACTAGCTACCGCTAAAACTATGCATTCTGCGTGAAATTAACTATCCTACTGTCAAAAATCTATTAAAAAATCAATTTTCAATTAAAATCTGCTTATTTTAAATTAATTATACATACGTATACTTATGATATAAATACTGAAAATTGAATATTATTTACAAAATATCGAGTAATAATCAAATACATAACAAACACAATTGAATAAAGTATCATTATTTGAAATATATTCAAATATTGGTAATTGATGGTCTTGTAATGTATTCTCCTGGGTATCAAGTACTTCAGAACACGGCACTTTAAAGCTCTGTAGGAATTCATTTAAAAGTAGCTTGGCAATGGTTATTAATTTACATTTATTATCGTAGATATGCATAAACTAAAAATAATGAAAAATGATTATGAACATATTTTTCTACGTGGAAAACAAATAAATTCTTCCAAATTTCGCCTCGGTTTGTTTTTAATCACGACTTTTAGAAACGCGAAGAGATTTTTCTTTCCCTCTGCAAAAATTTTCTACCTCTTTTTCTAATGTATATTTTATAATTTTAAACGACAGCAACTCAATAAACGTAAAGAAGCTTGAAAAACAAATTAATCACCATACCGATTATTTATTCGTTATTTCTGTTGGTGGTTACATAATAATAGTAATATGAAGTATAAACAAGTAACGAAAAATGAAATATTAATATAATGATGCCAATTTATACAATAAAATATAATAATATATGGAAATTACTTATTGTAGAAGGTACCAGCGGAAAGCATTTTTGTCAATATTGGTTAATTAGTGAAAAGATTTATTTAAATCTAAAATAATAAATTTAATAATATGAATATGTTTTATGTGTAATACTGAAAATGCTTTAATTCTAGGACACGGCCTTAGTTTCACCAGAGTTTTGAGCTTTGGGCTAAGACAACATTGATTGACACGACGAAGAAACACGAGAGTTAACAAAAAGCTCTCTTAATTTGTCATGATTAATAAAGCATAAAGTTATTTCAGCCTGAGTTTGTTTTAAACTTTTAGAATATAAATAATAAAACATCGGAGCTTAATTATTTAAGCCTATAAGAAGTACTTCAAATAAATGAACTTGTGTTTAAAGGGTTGAAAATGGGTTGTCTGAAGTAACTGAATGTTGATACAAAATAAATTATTGATCTTCCAAAGAAAACATCGTTAAGTACATCAATGATAGTAACTGCTTCTATAAAACCGTTTTTCTTATAGATGTCGATTAAAAGCTTCTAATATGAGGAAAAATTTAAATAATACTTTGTATTGTATAATTATAATGTCTTATAAAACAATTAAATGATCTTTAATCTTATAACGTTAAGCTCAGAAATTGCCATTTTTAAGGAAGCGGAATTAAAAAGTAGATTTCATTTCGAAATAATGTATTTCTAGTTCTCTCCTCTGTAGTTGTGAGGCTACGATACAGGCTTCGAAGCCGAAAACTGCTGGATCGATTTCTATAGTTGGTAGATTTTAAAAAATGAAAAGAAACACGACTGGACCACCGATGGGTTGAGTATTTTGCTGACAGCCAAATTTCGCAATAAAAATCTATCAAGGCAAATCTTTGCATTGTGAAGATTCGTATACCCCATTTTTGGATTGGAAATTTTCGTATTGTGCCTTTCATATGCCTCCATTTTGTAGTAGATGTGATAAAAAAGTATTCAAATAATTAAATGTTTATAATATCATACGTATGTACATCATAAAAAGTTAAAAAGTCGCTACTACTAAAAAATACAGAAAATTTTCATTTTCAAGTTTTGAATAGTTTGCATTCACTTCGTAATCTTAATTGTCTTATTCTTCATTTTTACTATCAAATATTTTTTTAATTTATATTACCGTAGTATTTATACTAGGTAAAAATAAAATCGTCATTATATCATGCAGGTGTAATTTTTTTCTGAATTAAAAATGCGAGTGCTAAAACACAAGTACGTCGCATAAATATGCAACAGCCAATCAAAATTCAATGGACGAGAAGTATTTTGATTGGTTTATTCAAAATAACAATCCAATTTAAAAAATAGAATACAATCAAATACGACTACTGGAAACAGATTCATTTATTTTTCTCTGCCGACAAAATATCAATTTCGAAAGGTTTGCGTTTATTTTAATCTAATGCCAATCTTTCGCAGCGGTTTTGCCGTTATTTTTTATGACTTTTTTTGAGCGAACGAAAAATCATCGACAAAGGACCCAATCATCGACCATCCGAGTGATAGAGGAAATAAAAAAAATAATCTCGATCAAACATTTTCATTTGGTGATTTTTTCAAAAGTGGTATTCGGACACGTGATCGCAAATGTCTGTCGAGAGATGGCAGCGCCTGTCAAAATGTGAATTCGGACTAAAATTAAATTGATAAAAATATCGGACGACGATTTTTATTTTATGTTTCAACGTATTTCAAATATCTATTTTCTGCTATCGTTTGTAAAAGCACCTAAAAATATATAAGCTTTTCAATTGAAGTGATATATTATACAACAAATCAGAAAAATGTGTGTGTCTCTCTGTCACAAAAACTCTTCCCGAAATTCGATATATAGAAACGTAAAATTTTCATACACTATTTTGACTACTATACCTAGATCAACTATTTTACTTTCAACTTTAAATATCATCTTCGATAATTAACAAGATACTTAAAACATTCCCTATCGCCAAGCATTGATATGCATTTGTATTGACAATATTGAATCAAGAATGAGTTTTAGTTTATCCAAGATAAACCAGATTATAAAATGTACATAACATTTATCACACTAAGCTTTAATTAACTTTAATAATATCGAGTGCTTAGGTCCAAATAAACATCATCAATAAAACAAGAAAGTAGTATGTTTGAAAGTGTCGGAATTTAAATGTTAAGAATATAAAATTACGATATATTACAATTCTTCTTTTCTTGTTAAACATTTATTTATTTTACACAGAATTAAAAATATATTTCCGTGCCCCTCCTTAGTTTAAAAATCAATCAATAAATTCAAAATTCGTACATAAAAAAACCGTAAAGCCGTGCGACTGATTGAATCGGATCTTATTAGCGCGCTCACGAACACAGGAAATTAAACGATAATATTTTTTAAATTGAATGCCGTCCCATTTGAAAACGACCCTCCACCCTCCGCCTCTGCTCAGTCGGCGGAGCGAATTTGCACGATGGCGCCGGCGTTGTCAATTTTTTGCTCATAATAAAATTATGATTCCAGTAGCGTCAGATGTTTATTTTCTCGTTGCAGTCTAGTTGTTTTGCCGTCTAGACTTTTTACACCTGCAAAATTAGTCGAATAATTGAAATGTTCCCGATAACACAAAACAACCATCTTGAATTTTGAGATAAGGAAAGTACCTATCACAAGCTAAAGCTGGATAAACATATCTACAACATTGCTATGCGATTATAAAATTTTGTAATACGATAAAATAAATTCAATTTATTATAATAATTGAATAATGCTCCATCACACTAATACCATGATTAACAATAGAAGATATTGTATTTTAGAATTAATACTATTTTTTATACCATGTCCGTTCCCAAAGTGGAGCATATGGATCTCCGTAATGTGAATACAAATGCATTATTTTGTAAAATATGTTAAATATGTAGGTGTTTTTTTATACAGTGTAAAGATATCCACTCCGTTAGTGGAGTATATGTATCTCGGTAATGTGAAGACGTCTTCACAGATTATATTTTCACGAGAACTGTTTGTCAAATAATTGTTCAACCCAGTAAACATCCAGTCTTGCATTTTTATATTTTTTAAATCTGGCAGATGGGGAATGAAACTTGCATTCTCATATGATAGTCAAGAATTTCGATATTAAGTGAAAGACAGTTTTCTAATATCAACTGTTGCTGGTGTCTTCAAATAGTTATGATCGAAACTGGTGATGTCAAAATTGTGAATAATAGACGCGTTGATAAATAAATATTTTAAAGTCGCATCAATTTATCATGTATGAACCTCTCGTCGTTCAACAAAATCGTGAAAATTCTTCTTCTTCCGTTTCGTTTACCAATTGTAGAATGTGAACACAGCACATTGTGTAAAGCAACTCTATCGCCAGTAAATTCTCTTCTAATTAATACTCATCTCAGTTTGAATGCGATTGTAGACAATATTCATGATATCACGTTAATAGTCAGTCATTAAGAATATGAGAGACTAAAGATTTTAACGAGGGACACAATCTTCGACAGCAAATAACATAACCATACCATAAAGTACATTGTATACTACTATTCAACATTTATTTAAATTTAAAATCTATTTTTATTTTCAAAAAGGCTTTTTCAAATAAAAAATGTTTGCACTACATTACAAAGTAGCAATTTACGTAATTTATTTTCTTAGAGATAGTTAGATTAAAATTTAATAAAGAAATACAATTTATACTCGAAATTTAATTCAGTCATAATAAATTCTTCGATTTCATCATTTCAAGAATTTATTTCACACGTATAGATATTTTTCAACATAATTTCCATTTGATCTACTCCATAAAAAGGATTCGTTTCAATTGTGTTTCACACGTGTGTTTATATAAATAATTAAACAATGGATCTATTATTTAAAGTACAGATAATAACATGAGGTATAGAATACAGGAAATTACGTTTCAGATATTTAACGCGAAAGGTGTGGTAACAGTTACACCTTCCTTAATGGAATACATAATGGACTCGCACAAATAACTCAGGTATTCTACAAGGCGATTACATTATTATATTTAAAATGCTGAAAAACATTTTTAAACTGTACATCTAACATAGAAATTTACACCTATAAAATATTCCTTATATTTGACGATATATCACATATAATACTTAAATAATATCTCAATTTTTATATGAGATACAATTGGAATACTTTTTTATTAATTATTAATTATATGTACTTTGTATGCCTGATTAAAAACGTAGCATATGGATCTACACAACATGAAGATGATCATTCGAGAAATGGAGTATATAAATCTCAATTAAGTGAGGACACGTGCTTTTTTACAGATTTTTACGAGCATTCGTTTTTATCCAATCGCTCTATTTATTGGGCATCCAAACTGAAACTTTTGATTTTTAAAAAATCATCAGGTATAGAAATCGAATTCACAATCTTTAGCTCCGAAGCGCACAGCTTCTCGGTAACCGAGGAGAAATAATTACTATAATTTTATTATAATTAATAAGAAATAATATGGGCTAATTAAGTAAAATATTTATTTGAATTAATAAAACGGACTAGGGTTGATACTTAGCACATCAACATAAAAATCCAAACACGCAATGAGGTTGGTATTTTCGGTTCACTTGATGTCCTAAGTGGTTTTAAGGACGTGTATGTGTTAGGATATTTTTTAATGTTAATGGAAATTTGATGACGGACACTTGCGTCGATATTATAGTAGGAGAGGTTATTTTTAGTCAGCGTATATATTATCAATGAGTACATTTATTTATTGCGAAAATGTAGTAAAAAAAATATTGTCTATTACAGCTTGTTTTTAAAATACAATAAATTAATCTTCCATAAAATAAACAATAGAATTTATTATTTAATAATAAAATAAGATTAGCTTTAATTAAAAATCGTAAGTATACAGGAGAACAGGCATATATTTATTAATTAATATGAGAAATTTCCATTATATAGTGACTATTATTTTTACAAGATTTCAGTTACAAGTAAAATGAAATTAAATTTTTTCGTAATTATCGATAACTTATTCTACATTCATTTTATAATAATGTTTTGATGTTTTTGGTAAAAATTGTTATCAAAAAAGATGATTTTCGAAAAGTCTTTGATAGTAATTGTTTTTGAGATCTTAAAACGTATGAGTAAATAAATTCTATTAATTGACAATTTTAAAGTGTATTTAAATACTGCTTTTTATATAATAACTGTGAGTCGCCATAATTTTTGAAGGACAGTTGAAATGCAATTCAGAATTGGAAAGACTCTGAGAATTCAATGAGAAAACAAGAAAAATTCTATAGAAATGTTTTTATTTGTGTTTGGGTAATAATTATAATACTTAGAAGCCATACTCATCATGTAACACAAATGTTTTCGTTCCAATATACATGCATCGAAGATAATCTTTGCTGAAAGGTTTTCATAGACATTTTCTCAAGTGGAAAAGACCATTGGTGGCGAGAATTTTAGAATGCGCGGAAGATTTATACGGTAAAGCTACCACTGCCTTACGTAATTTTCCTTTAAAGCCTTATCTATGAAAAATGAGCATTTAACGTATGAGTATTATGGAGGTGCTTTATATGCATTCACACCTACAAAGAACGAATTGCACACTAAAAGCATTATTCACACTAAGCTTCTTATTAAGCTCTACTATAACTTTAGTAAATATGAATTCCATAAAGAGATTGCCTGGAATCTTAAAGCTATGGCATTTTTATCATTTCGGATTTCTTTATATAAAACATTTAAGTATAGTTATGATTGAACTAAACGAGAAAAAATCCAGCCTATTTGATTTACATATAGCGGGTTAAAAATATTTATTTTTGTAAATATTGAGTATTAAGAGTAATGTACTTTCTTTTGAAAATTCAATTTTTGGAGATTCACATGATCTACATACACTGCAGTGATATTACAAAGTCGTTAAAAAAAACTTGAGAAAGCTGATTGACGTTAAAAATTTTGTGTAACTAATAATGCATCAATTTGTACTGTTAATATTGCAAATTATAAACATTTTGAATATTTTCATGAATCTAATATCTTTACACAAAATAAACTGAAACATTTGTAATGACACATTTCAGTTCAAAATCAAAGTATTATAAATGCACACTTCGTGAAATAGTTTCATTTGGGTTTTGAGAAAATTGCTGTGCTTAAAGTTATGAAAATATATTGTTGTAAATATTCTTAGCCTAAATTTATGTATAATTCACCATAATTCGTCCCATTAGACGAGTGTCAGCGACTAATTCAATTACAAATAAAACCATAGTTTTAACCAACATTCCGGTTTATTCGAGTTATACGTTACATCTACATAATTTCATCTGGTTATGTTAGTTTTAGTTGAGCAGTATCATTAAGCAAGTGCTGGAGATTTAACATTTGCATCTCATGGACTTATTATACCGAATTATATAGCTTAATGTTTAACATCGTAGGTAAAATATTTCAAACACTGGAGAAGAGTCCACCGCCAACGGTCATTAAGTAGATGTTTCAAAAAGATAAATGCTTTTTGAAAATTGAAATTATTAAAATGCTAATGTTATCTTTGATTTATTACCCCCCTTAAAATTTTTCGTGTTTGCCAGGATAATTTTGATTTTTTCGTGTTTTTATTGCCACCTCCTTTACACTGGCGCTTTGAGATCGTGCAGTTAATGGTAATTGCATTTCAACGTGCTTTAGATCTAGAAAGCTTTTGCAGCTTAATTATTGCATTACTTCTTTAAGCTCACAGTGTTTATTTTCATAACAATTAAAGTTTCAAAACGTCCAGTCATATCGTCAAGGCTTATTTCATATGCGCAATACTTACTCGAATTAAAATTAAATTTCGTTGTAAATTTCTTTCTACATTTTTTTGTTTATTCCAATTTATGTATTTTATATATTAAAACTATTGCATACTTTCACAACACGACATACAAATATACACATATACAAGACTAAAATGATTGACGCGGCTCATATCAAATTCTTTGTCACTTATTTAATTTGGTCATCAATTGCATCCCATAGATTAGGTAACCGGTATAGAAAAAGAAAATGAATACGGTTTATAAGCACACCAGTAATAAATATCATAACCTATTTTGATATCTTCATACTACTTTTACATGTATATTTGCCTTGACGAAAAAACGATAATATTTTATACAATATTTATATTTTACTATAAATTATTTTGATGGTTAGTCTACAATTTATATCCTTACTTTTAAGTCTCACTACAAGTCTAAGCCCCGCCATTCACAAGCTGATCTACGTCTGCTGATTACATCTACTGTATTTAATTTTGCGGAAGCTATTTTCTTTTTTACAAGAATCAAACTGACTCCTCGATATAATTTCTCGTATAAATAGAAAACATCATAAAATGCTTTCTTAAATATTTATTTTGAATGTTCAGTAATTAACACTATATAGCATTTTCTTTATTCTGTGTTCGTTCCAAAAGTGGTTTTAAAAAGTATTTAAATGACCACTTCAGAAATTATCACTGCAGATTTACACTGGCATTTTTTTACTATTATCGGATCCATTTTATTATCTGTATACTTTATTTAAAATATTGTAGCAGTAAGATTTGAGCCGTAATCTCCGGCTACGAAGTATACACATTCACCACTAAGATAGCGGGGAGATTGACTGCTTAGTTGAATCTAAGCATGCTTATTTCTAGTATGATTATGTTCAGTTTTTAATATGGTATACGGCTATTTGTGAAATAATTTAAATTGAAATAGTTAAAGGTAAAATAAATAACGAACAAAAGAAAACTATTTACATTGTGTCAAAGATCGGCGTTTGTTTTAAGCCTACCGCCCAATTTGAGCTGTAAAAACCTTTGCGTATCACAAGGTGGGCCGGGAATAAAATGGGGTAGCGCATTGAAAAATCGGCAACCTTCCACTCATAAATTACCCCTCCATACAAAGTGTCACCGTGACTTTACGACGGCAATTTCCCATTTGAAAGCGAAGCCAAAAAAGGACGATCGTAGCGCCGCGGACACTTAGCGAAGCTAACAAAATCTTATTTCGATTGGGCGGCAATCAGAATGCTGTTGAAGATCGCACGTGAGACGCATCGGCAAAGCGGCGGGTGGCTGGGGCGGAAGACCAGAAGAGCGGGAGACGGGAATTCCCGCCCTCGAAAACGGCGCTGGACTTTACCAGCTGTAAGAAAATTAAGGTGGCATTGAGAACGGTCAGTGGAGTTCATAAGACATTCCATAGGTAGAATTTAACACATTTATTTTTTGTTTAAATTTAATTTATAAAACCGCGCAGTATTTAATTAATTAATAATTCACTCATTTAAATTACAAAATATTTAACATATTCATCAGTTAATATGGAATGTCATTCCTAAATATTTTAGAAAACCTTTAGATTTGGATGAAATAGAATTCCAAAAATTAAATTAAATAAGTAATCATTTCATTATAAATTGTGATCATGAACTAAATAGATACTAAATTATCTAAAACGTTTAAACACGTATCACTACGAATAATGCTAAATACTGGGTGACTTAAGCATTTTGATTTAATAACAGTAAGTACCATCGAAGTTAAGAACAATTCTACATTTCCACTAAAGCTATGAAAAAATACACAAACATTGTTTATCACTATAAAATCTTCACAAGATATGTTATATTATATAAGCTATCAGCGTTAGTCTATTTTAATTTGATAATATTTTAGTGGTGATTGATAACGATTTATTTCTTTTGGTTTAGTTTTATATCTACTAAATAAAAGCTAAAAGCATCAAAGTCTTATTGGAACAATGTCAAGCATGTGGCATACATGTATAACTATGTATAATATATAAAGATTTATGTTATAATAAGGACGTCACTGGGTGCTATTCGACGGGAGACGGTGTTAACATATTTGAAAATTTTACGGCGTCCTTTATACTTCGTAACATTTCTGGGAAAATTTAGTTTCCAAAAACATTTTCAAGATACTAAAAGATTACAAAAATTAACCAAAAAGTTTGATAGTTAAATTTAACATCTCCATTTATTTAATGTATCACATTAAAATTATAATATAAATCTATACATTTCTTTAATAGACTGGGTATGGTGTGGCGTGCAAGGTTATGGTCATTAAAATCTCCAAACTATGTTATAAATTAAAACTATTATTAACAATTTAGTAAATTGCGTTTGCAAATTTCACTATTACGAGTACTAATGTAATTCATCAAATTTTATAAACCTATGCATAAAACTTTAATTTATTCATTTATTTCAACACCATTTATAGGGACATCATTTGAGTATATACAGCCTTAAGATCAAGAAAGGCAAAGCTCGGATCCAAATAAATATCAAAATAGAAACTTCGAAAGAAAGTATTGAAATAAAATCAATTCCTATCAATCACTGTCAGCCAACAATATTATAATAGTAATATATGTTTGATATTCAATTCTATTTCGAGCATCGTTATCAGTTTTGCAATTATATTATAAATTTGCCGCCATTTTTTACGTCAAAGCCTGAATAGACATTTTTATTTGTTGTCATCAAACGTAGTTACAATTATGTAATGGGTGCCATTTAACAATGAGTAGAAATTGTGAAAAAATGGCGGCAAATTTTAAATACCAACTAATTTTGAGAACCCTATTTACATCTCCCGGTAGTGTAGTTAGTAGCGTGGCGCCTAGTAATCCGGGGAATGCGGGATCAATTCCTCGTTTGTCGAATTTTAAAAATCTAAAAATGCAGTACTGGATCTGTATTGGGTTGAATATATTTCTGAGAAATAATTCTCGTACAAAATAATCTGTCAAGAAATCTTCATATTGCGGAGATCCATATACTCTACTTTTGCAGAGGATATCTTCGCACTGTGAAGATTCATATGCTCCACTTCGAGAGCAAATCGATAAATGTTTATGTAGAGTACATTTTTTGTGTATTTAATATATCAGTCATAAATTAGCTTTATAAATATTTTTATAATAAATAAAAATATAAATCAAGAATAAAGAAAAATATTGGTTAGTTCTTTGGTACATTTTATGACCGTAACTCCAAATCCTGAATAATATAAATACATAATAATATTACAAATTTTTCAACTGTACAACGAAATTATTTAGTTTTACTTCACCTTTATACATGTATAATAATAACAGCAACAAAAGAATTTATTACCTTCTGAACAAAAATCGCATAGATATCAAGGCGAGAAAGTTAAAAGTTTTTATTTCAACAATTTTTCAGTTTTTTTAATACGGGGGAGAGGGCTTATGCTACGAGCTTTTACCAAAAAACAATTGTGCTAGAATAAAAACCTTCAATTTATATTTTTCTTTATCGAAATAAAATAAATATTATATTTATTCATTTTAGAAGTGTGTTAGTAAACGTAAAGAATTATCATTAATGTGTGTGTGAGAGCATACTCAAAATTATATAGTATTTGATAACTTTTATAAACATTACTCACTCAAACAATAAACAATCGTCAGCTGATCAACAGATGCGCCCACACTTATGATTGAACATTTCCATTAGAAGGAAGACAATGGACCACATCCTGCGCTTTATTTCAAATATTAATTAATTCTCATACTAAACCAAAAGGCGAATCTGACAATAGGCTAAGCACCAAGCTATTCGATAATTATTCTCTGAATTTTTTAGACTACCTTACTCTGTTATAATGTACCTACAAGCTACCCAAGAAATACCAGTTTATTTACAATCTAAAAATTATATTATTATAAAATATTTTTTGAATTATAATTATTTTTTACTTCGAAAAAACACACTTTTAATAATTCGCGTCTTAAACATTTTATGATATTTTCATTAAATTTTAATTTTGAGTCAAACGCGTTACAATAAAACTCGCGCGACCACCCTTTTTGTTCCGTTATACTGAAATTTCGTTACAAGTGCTCAGTGACATTTTATCTTTTACGGCACACTTGGCGTTTTTTCCAAAATTTCGCGGCACACCGTATGTAAAAAAAAGTAAAAAAGGTTGTTTTTTGTTTTAATTTTTGATGTATTTCCGATACTGGAGAAATGCGCCACGGCACACCCAGTATCGTCTCGCGGCACAGCGATTGCGGAGCACTGCTATAGAGCAATGTTATAAAGGCCATTTTCACGGTCCAACATGATTTATGTTTGTTATACTAGAAATTTCACTATTTCGGTATTCGCTATATCGGGATTCGAATGTATTGATAATCACTGAAATAAAATGATTCGATTTTTCCATACATCCGAACATCTCTAATACAAAATAGCAATAAATAAGTAGTTGAAAGCTTTAATCATCAATTTTCATGTATAACCATATAGACATCTTTATTATTGGAACCAAAATAATTAAATGATTTTAATGTTTTTTTTTATATTTGAAATCCTTCAAATATTTTAAATGGGAAAATCAATCATAAAAAAGTCTTTAATGGGATTGTGGCCAGACTCCAAAATCCAGACCAATTTCGATGAAACAAAAGATAATTAAACCATTTTTATATAAGCTTTTTTTGTTGTACTATGAACATTGGTTAGTTTTAACAAAATATATTTCTTATTCTGAAAAATTCGTTACTATGGTTTTCCTAGTTATGAATCTAGTGGAAAAAGTACCAAGTAGAGTAACATTCAGATGGCTTAAAGAATTAACATGATTTTTTTTTATTATTGTTTATATTTAATTTTATCATTCGATGTCAATTCAATTCCTTTGTTTTAAGCAGTATTTGTACATAGTTATCTTCGGCTAAAATGATAAAGAATAATGTTTACCAAACAAGCAATAAATAGTTGCCGTTTGATAAAAACAAAATAAAAGCAATATTATGTAAAACGCCACGAATTCCCGATCACATTGCATAATCGGACAAAAACCTTCAAACGGTTGGGAAAGTTATTCTTGGGTATTGTCTGCGAAAATCCACCGACCAAAGAAGAACGCTCGAATTTTAATGAACAAACCCCGGCAATATAGAGCGTAAAAATTCATTTAAACTTGCACCTCAAAGCAAAATGAAACTTCTTTTAAAGAGAATGCCTGCTAGAAGTTTTTCCACTTACTTGTAGATTGGTTACGTTTTCGAGTGATTCTAGCGCACCTTAAATTTTCTATCTAGAAGGAATCATTCTGACTGTATGCATAAGATAAAACTATACAGTCACAGTAATATTGAAAATTTTCTAAAAGAAACTATTATCAGGTATAAGATTAATAACAATAAAAAATATCGTCGTCCGGTATGTAATACGCGTTAACAACAATTTTACCGAAATCTAAAATTGAATGCAAATCGATTCTAGTTCTGCATATTCCCGTATGACTATTCATGGAGTGCTGGACATTTGTTTAAATTAACTTTTTATATGCAATTTTATTTTGTCATTTACAATATTACTTTAAAAATTAAAAAATGAAACATTTTTTCTTTTTCCTGCACAGCTTGTATTATATTTTTAATGCGGTAATGCATGCCAAACGACCATATATTGGATTTTATCACAGCAATTTAAAACCTCATCATAATAGGGCGTTGCAATTGATAACAGCCATTTTTTTGTAAAACTGTAAGAAATCTATCTCCCGTCCAAGTTGTTTGATAATTCACTTTTTTATGCAGGGTGGATTGAGCGATTAGTTAACGAGTAATCGTCGCTAAAAAATAACTTAGTCAAATGTTTACATAGTGAAATTCCATAATTCACACTCGACGTGGACGTCTGATAATTAAACTATTGGATTAACGTAGTAATTTTTCAGCTGCGACAATATAATATCGTAGTAAATCTAATACATAACTTGTTAATATGATTCAACCATTTGAAGATGCTTATTTGAAATAAAAAATTACACTAATATGTTAATTTTTATAATAATATAAAAACACATATTATAGTATGTATCAGGGGCTATTTTACGTGATATAGTATTGCCAAAGATCAATCTAACTAATGAGGTTGTAATTATTTTAGGCTTTTAGGTCTTTTAATTGTATGGCGACCGTATTTACGAATAAGCATTGTTATTTCAGATAAGAATCAAATTATCAAAATTTAGTGCAATTTGGATACCCAAGCAATTTACTAATAAAAAATAATTGCGACTTGCTATCGAATGTTTTCGAGCAAATAAAAACAAACTCACAATACTTTTATATTACAATCTTTGCCAAAAATGAAGCAGATAACAGATCGAGCCTGGCAACACTTTAGACATTTCTAATAAAACGAACACTTTGTCGAAGTCAAAACGTGTGAGATCCAACCTTTATAAAGTACTATTTGTATTGAAAAAGCTTTTGTAGCCAATATTTTCTTCTGAGTGTAATAAATTTAAATAAATCTATCCAATTAAGCTTTAGAAAGAATCGATAGGTGAACAGCAAAAACTTTTTGCGTACGTGAAATACCTACAGTGAAAAATAAAGCACACATACATACTCGAATATTGAAATATTTTGAAACAATATTTTAAACTCAAAGCCAGTGAAATTGGTGTCAATTTTTTAGAGATCCTGTTGTTAAAGACTTGACATTGTAAATTAAGTAAACATTTTCCCACATTAGTATAAATTTCGCCGTGTACCTATATGTACAAAGATTGAACATATACATTCAATTACAACTCTGCAATTTCCTAGAAAGTAGTTTTTTGTAATTCATCTATATAACGTATCAACCGAACTTTACGTGGAGATAAACATGGTTGGAACTTATCTCACAATGGCTGAACAGGAAAAAAATAAACAGAGTTTTAGATACATTATTCACTATAACTCAACGAATTGACTTGTTAATGTTTTCGTTGAAATCTGAAGAAAAACATCATTAAATAATATATTAGAGGTTTAACAAAATTAACAGTCTATCCTTTGCAGTGCATTCCTTTGAGATCAATGAATTACATAGAACAGTGCCAAAGTACCGCCCTTTGTTTAGTTTCTCTGCAGAGGTGTTCAAATGATGATTCACACATTTTGAAATTCATAAAAAAGATTTTCCACAATTTTAATTTAAAAGGTTTTAAGATACAAATAAAAACTTCGTTATATCGTGTATACAAATTATACAGTGCTGTGGTGTGGGATTACGTAAACAATACCTTATTAAGACTAGCACTGTGACGTCGCTGCCGTATTACATGCATTATTATGATACTGATTATTACTACAGTTTGCACGAAACTATTTGTAAATAAAAATGAAGCAAATAAAAGAGGAGGATAATGTTACAAACATCCTACGGTAAAAAATGACACATTTAATGAAATCCTTGTATTTTATAAATAAAATTCGAAACGAGATCTTTTCAGTTACCAAGCCATTCGATGTCTAATGAATTTTCTTCATTTTTTCGAAACATAATAATTATCTAAATATAATAATACGTATATTTATAAACAACTCCCCGGTAACCGAGAGGTTAACGAGGTTAACTGCTGATTTTTTTTAAATTTTAACTACTCGATTGGATTCTTATTAGATTGAGCAATTTTCTGACAACGAGTTCTCGTGAAAAATGATCTATTCAGACATGTTTCTTCTAATTGCGAAGATTCATATACTCTACTTTTGGGGCGAAGATGGTTAAAATTATACAAACAAAGATAAAATTAAAGTGTTTCACGACCTAATGTTTTGGTTGTTACACAAAAATATCAACTTATCATTATTTCGTATTTGCTCATGGTTATCGTTTGCGAATGATTTCACGTGATATAAGTACCTTGCCTGATGTGGCCCCAAAGCGCTTGGAAGCTTCTGCGTCGCAAGTTCCAAGGCGAACAACCATAGTAAGTTTGTGTTTTATTTGTAAATCGAGTGCGCTGGTAGACCCGCCGAAATGTTTTATTCATTTTTTTCGAATCCACAGTGGCTACTTATCGTTGGAATTGGAAGAAGGTATAGTCTATCTACGTGCCGGTTGTAAAAAAAGCTTTTTGGTGTGAAATGAAGGCAAGAGACTCAAACGAGAAAAAAATAATGGAATCACAATATACCTACTCTCCAAAAAAACATCGCAAATACTCCAAATACTTCATTTAAATGTATAATCATGCGTCTTCAATTATGTAAATCAATATACATTTTAATTGGAAGAACAATAATCCAGGTTAAATTAATTAAATATATTGTGAAGTGATTACACTATTACGAAATATGTATTATGAACACTTATCGCATGTGGATTTAAAAAAATGTAACTTGAATATGTAAAACAAAAAACAATATACTTAAAATAATAAGATTTTTTCATGGAAACAGGTTTAATAATTTTTTTTTTTTTATTTCATGTAGGAAAGTTTTGTTTGGTATACGTCCTATTTGATGTAAACCCAAGGAACTGAAACGAATTAAGGATGTATACCAAACACATTTTTCGCACGTATTCCAAGTTG
The DNA here is from genome assembly GCA_022683975.1 of Rhyacophila evoluta. Classification (NCBI taxonomy): domain Eukaryota; kingdom Metazoa; phylum Arthropoda; class Insecta; order Trichoptera; family Rhyacophilidae; genus Rhyacophila; species Rhyacophila evoluta. Next base: position 26,425 of record JAGVSQ010000280.1, read on the forward strand.
GACTTATTCCAAATTAGACGTATATCGAGATAACGTTTTACAGTCAATGTACCATCACGTATGTAACGTGAAAAGTAAAAATGTAACGTTAAAGGATGTCAAATGTTAAATGAGTAGTGTCATTACTGGTCGATTATCATGAATTATGATATTATTAAATCAACAAGAAGGGCAAACTACTTTACGTGATAAGCGGCTTCAAGTATGTTGTACCGGTTTGTTTAACTACTGGATTCAATTACCGAAAGTGCCGGAGTGATCAAACAAGGATGGGCAGTTGTGGGAGAGTGAGCACATCGATTCCATGTAAGTAGCTAATATCTCATGTCTCTGAACTATGAACTAACAGACAAGTGCACTCTATGGATCAGGAGAGCAAGCTTCTTACTGGATGGCCCGCATTAGTCCTACTCGGGAATTGTATACATGTGTCCTGTCGTAAATTGGCGATCAAATATGGGCGAGTCTTTCGTGTTCTTACCAAAATGCGTCAGGATTTAATTTCAGAGTATACATCCCTAAAATCAAAGCAATGACACCACAGTTGAAATGTAATTTTTCATAAAACGGATTTTAAAACTAGTGTTACTATTATTTGACTAATTACAAAAAGTTACACATTCAAGCTGTCTGCCATATTTATCAGTTCAAGCAATATATTAATTAGAAGTTCAATGAGATTTTTCATAATATAATCTAATGATTCATTTGGATAAAAAAAAGGAAATCTAAATTTGATAAATCAGTATTTATACATTCGATACTATTTTAGATGAAATGTGTAATTATATTCGGATATTAAAATGATGAAAATAAAACGCTTTATCGTTTTCAACGTCAAATTTGTGATAAATGATGAATTGTGGTTTTCAATCTTTTTGTGTATCGAAATTATTTATTAAAAATAAATTATTTAGCATATAAACTCTGTATCATAAATTTCTTTATAAACAACAAAAAATAACACACCAATAAATCAAGTGATATGACTTAAAGCTAATCACAACTATCTTGGGATTAATCGTTCTGCGATCTTATTTAAAAAGCCATTGATATGATTATAAAATTCTGTTTGTAGAATAAACTGTTTACTATTGTAATAATATCTATATTTTTATCAAAATATATTTTCAAGAACTTTTTGGTGGCATTGCAGCGTATATATCAATATTTTTGACCATGGTAATTCAATTTCATTCCATAATTGTTTATATGTTATAAATAAATAAATAATACAAAAAAAAAACACCTTTGATGATATAAAGGATGATATTTTATGGAAAAACACAGGGATAAACGACCCTGATTCGAAATATATTAAGAAAAAGTGGAAAATCAAAGTTCAGATTCAGATTTTCTTTCCAATATTATAAACGAAAGCACGTGCATAAAATGGTGTCGTAGCACAACTTAAGTAAAAATCGTATAACAATTATTATTGCTCGCATGCAAAAATAAGGGTGCGCTGTATAATCAACGCAAGATGCTTTTATATGAACATCTTTCACTCATTACCAGACTCGTTAATAAATTTCTCCCACTCATTAATACAGGAGTGAAACTTCAAAGTCGTATCTAGCTCAACCACATATTGCGGATGCCTCAGTAGAAATTCAACGAGATTCTCGCGTCTTAGAAAGCCGCTAAATATTATAATATCTACTAATTTTTTTCAGCGGTAATATAATATAGACTTGGGAGTGTATTTGTTGGTTAAAACACTTTATGGAGGCGTCATATGATATCCATACGTTCTACTTAGAAAGCTGACATGAAACAAGAGCTTATTTGTATTTATTATTAATATTGTATTTATCACCACTAGTATCACTCAGTGAATGATGTTTACAATAATAAAAACTTGGCTCAAAACTGAAAAAGTTATTGGCATTTTTTCAGTGCCATCTTGGAAAAAGTGACGCCCAGAGATGACGCCGGGCTGGAATAGCGAAACGCTTCGCGATAATAAAACGGAAGAGACAGATAATAATTTATCGTTCAGGTCAGAAACTTTACAAACTTTCCTTGGAATCTTTCAGTTCCAATATATTATACTATCAATTGAGGAAAGGTTTTTTAGCATTGGCGTGCTGGAGATATATATTTTCACACCGTAAGTTATATATACATCATAAAAAATAAATAAACTAATCTTATTTGAAATACGGGATTAACATCAAACATTTATCTTATATAACTACACATAAAAAACTTTAAATATTTTTTAGCCATATATTATCACAACCTATTTCGACATAAAATAATAAGATTTATAGTTTTGAATAACGTAAATAACTTTGGTTAATAGCTGCGGTAGATATTGAGAAATCAGTGATATAACTTTGTTCATAACAAAAGAAAAATGGATCCTGCAGACACTCATTAGTACAAGAGTGAAACTGTGACTAGATCTGGCTCACCCACTTTTTTAGGATGCTTCCGTGGAATTTGTTCAAAAAAAAATTGAGCGTCTTGTAAAGTCGCTAAGTATTAATTACTACATAATATATTCGGTAAAGCTGGTATTAAAAGGATGCAAGAGTCCCGGCTGGCAGCAAAATTTCTTAGAATCATCATGTGGTGCCTATATGTTTCACTAACGGAGCGGATATTGATTTACGAAGAATACGTTTTCCCCATCAGATTATGTTGTTTATACTGCCAGTATCCAAGGCGAGATGTGAATAAATTCGTTGTGATTTTATTGAAATTGTTTCAAGTGTGATAAATAGAAAAAAAAATGGTAAATATCCGTTATAACTGTTTTAATAGTTTTAACGTTTAAGTTTTAAAAGAGCTTTTTGTAAGCCCCTATTGTGGAAACGGCACTGTATCCAACAGAAAGAAGCAACTAAAACACGGAAGCAGTTTCTGAGATTGTTTTTTGTGCATTGAGCAACATCCGCAATGTTCCTTTTGTTGAATTACCTGCCCCCTCGCATTATAACAAACTTTTCATGACTTAGGGTGGGTGGGAACGACTCCTTACAAACTAGGTTAAGAGTGATGTACTTAAGTGCACAGAAAACTTTGTATATGAGACCGTGTGAGTGCTTTCAAAAATTAAGTGACTTCGATATTGATTTTGATTCCGACTTCAACTTTGACGATAAATGCAATTATTACTTAGTTACTTTTAAAACTCTCTTTATTGCATAAAAATCTTACCAATGAATATAATTATAAACGTTGAACTAAACATAAAACAAAAGCTCTTTTTAATTGAGACATTTTTTACCACAGTTACTTATATTTTATATATTCAGTCATCTTCGAATTACATATACAAATGATGATGATACACCTTAAAACAGTGTATCTTCACCGAGGGCCCACAACTTTAAAAGTATTTGAGTAGGAAAACGCACATTGTTACCATACTAACCTTCTATAATATGTTTTTTTCTTACTCTAACACGTGGCGTCATTTGATTCAAAATTTTCAAGCGGTTGTGTGAAATTATCGTAAGCCTTACCTGAAACAATAAAAATAATAAACATTAGTTACATCACATTTTAAAAATAACTTTTAAAAAAATATCATTTATGTATGACCTTCGCAGATTTATTGTAATTGAAGGATACGGGGCCACATATACCTTTATTCAAATGTAATGACTTCAGTATCTCTAATAATTATATGTATCACTTACATTATATCAATCCTTATTAACTTAACTATTAAATATTGACGATTACCTCTCATATGTGATATATTTAAAAATACACTATTTAAAAATATAAGATAGCATGATGTATTTTAAAATGATGAATTTTATTGTAAGATATTTGAAATAACGATATTTTTAATTTTAGTGTGACGTTATATAAGGTGCAGAATGAAGTCACGATTGTCTAAAACGAATATTAAGCTATCCCACCAAAATTTAGAAGATTTACAAAGTATTAAGGTAACATACTAATTTTAATTCTACGGTAAGCAACAAAAGATAAGATAAATTTAAATATTTTTAGTCCAGAAGAAATAACAAAATTCGTGAACTGTTACCTTCTGGTGGCCCAACCTGTGTTTTAGGTAAAGTCCCTCATTACAATATTATTTAAAATGCACAAAATATTCTCTGGCCGCGTAATGGTTGTCGCAGGTGACGAAAAGAGGCTATCAAAACGGATGCGATTTATTTAAATTGTTTTAACCGAAAACCCTTTTGCGTTCATTTTCATAAGCATTATTTGCTGAGGAAGATATTTTGGATTTCCCTTGTGTATACGTACATCATAACTCTAAAATGTCGAATTGTGTATTAAATAACCAAATTCCATTCGTTCCTTCATTAAAGTTTTAAAACCTAACATTGCTCACACATGTCATGTTCGCTGCAGACGTACACTATATGGATCTCCACAACGCGAAGATATCCAATTCGCTTATGAAGCAAACGGATCCCGAACAATATAAAGAGTCATCCCGTTAGATTATTTAAAAAAAAAATGATTATCAACTCATTTGGTTTGGTTGTTCTGGATCCGTTTTTAACTTTTGTAATATGATTCGAGCTCGTAGCTTCCAACACTGAAACATATACGGGTACCACTCAGACACTGGGATGACAAAGCTACTCAGATAATAAGTTTTTCACTGGTTTTATTTATCGAAAATTCTAGAAGATACTTTTATAACAATTTCAGCGACAATTCACTCATTTTGATTCATTCAATTTTATATGTGCACATATTTATTAATTTTTGTATGGCTCGACAAGTATTTAATTGTAAAAAAATATTTAACGAATCTACGGGTACATTGATACAACACTATGTCAATGAATAATTATGACAATATGATAAGACAGCCTGAAATATGACGGCGTATGCAAGTAGCTATAGATATTAAGTATTTTAAAACCGCTATTGTGAAATACATTGAGTTATCAGAAAATTTCAATTGTTGACAACTATTATATAAGTAAATTAATATGGCTCAACGGGTGTGCTATTATAGAAAAGAATGGTCGTTCGGGTTCGTTGAATTCAGAAGGTATCTGTCTGCAATACTTAGCTTTGTTAATTCAGTTAGTAACATTTAACATTGCTGCCCGTTGCATTGCAAAGGATTTCTGATTGTCACCAAATATTCGAGATATCTAAAAGTAAATGTCGCTTTGTCATCAAATGAAAATATACTGGCTGCGTTAATGTATTTGAGCTTATTAAGTACAATGACAGATACGTAATAAATGACAAAATGTGCCGGTCTTAACCAAGGATTCACAAATCGTTAGCAATTGTGACATATTTTGTTTAATTTTTAAAAGGAATAAAATAGAAACCAGACTATACTCAACTAAATTAGATTTACCTAAAACTTACGAGTATGACCAAATAGTTTCCGATAAAGCTAGCTACAATTTGGAATATACTAGTACAGATGTTGCAGACAAGCGGCATGTGTGACAAGTATTATATTTGAGAGATTTTATGAGGCACTCGAAAAAAAATTATTTAGTGTAGCTTTGCATTTTTTGTATTGTACTTGTCATGATATTTTAAAGTGTTATTTATCCATAAATACTTATAATTATTTACACCGTATACAAAGTTTTTCGTACGATAAAAAAAAATCATTTTATTTTATTATGAGATATCGAATTAGTATTGGTATGTCGAATAGACCAATTGTCAAATGTCCAGAAGATAAAAATCAAATATCATTTAAATACATACAGGTAAATACATGAAAGTATCTGGGCTATTTTTTTCTTTTAAAAACTATATGATTGTTATATTATGGAGGAATAAAATTACTATATGAAACATATTTAGTATAGAGTAGCGGTCGGCAACCCGAATGGATTGGCGTGCCACAAAACAGGTAATTCAAAGTACTGGACACTCAGCGTGCCACTGAAATAACACTAGTAAATCTATTGTAAGACTATTGTATTTGACTAATTATATACACTAAATATAAACATCATAAAAATACAAGATTTATACATCAGCGACATCTTTGAGGTTCATTTCTAGAAGCACGACACCTCAATATTACCAATATCAATAAGTTTTTAATTTTATTTCATGTCTTCGTTTTTCATAATTTTATCTCCGGCATAAATTTTCGAGGCGTGCCACCCGGTGTCACGCATCGCACAGGTTGCCAAACACTGATATAGAGTATATGAAATATATTATATTTTGGTTTTACAATCCATGACTTTACATATATGCTCCACTTACGGAGTGGGTATGGTCAAAAAAGTACGTTTGAAAAGAAGCGGCGTAGCTGAATTTACACGGTACAATATGTGTTGAAATTGTATAACTAACGTTAATAAATAATTCACGTGTAGTTTACCGGCGTGTATGGTGTAAAATGATTTTTTTTATTAAAAATTCAAGGCTTTCTTCGGTCGTTCTCAAAAGCGATCACAAAGGGGTCGTAAAATGTGCGAAAATCCGTATGCGTCGTGCGGATACGGCGTCCCCGTAAAATCCGCACAAAAGAATCCAGCACCCATACTCACCTTATAAAATAGAAAACCGAGAGCATAGTTACGCGATATCATACAGTAAATTGTGAGATTCCTATCATGAGCTATAATAATATGTATATTCGGGCTATCTCTGCGGCCATTGTCGATAAAATTGGTAGCATTGACGTATCGTGAGATTGTGATACCAAATGAAAAATATGTTAGAATAATTTTAAAATTATTTCATCGAACATTAGTAATCAATATATACATGTTATTCATTCATATATCATAGATTTTAGACTAAAGATACCGTGCTTTAAATGTTATTTTTCTTGATTTTGATTCTTGATTGATGATTTTTTAGACTATATTATTTACTTGATAATACAACAGAGAAGGTAGGACTCTGAGATGTTTTAATTCCTACGGCGATATAGTAACTGGCTCTGACACTTACTCTGGATGCTTCCATAAAATCTAAATCGTCTCTTTTTTTAACTGGTTGAATTCTGGCGTTATATATTATAATAATAGACCATCAGCCAGTATCAACATGACGCGATTGATAGGATTAAAGGATGCTGGTATAATTTCAAAGTATACAAAGCGGCTTTTTATATTAAATGATTACTAAAATAATAAGACATACATTATCGTGTTACCATAATTTTATTTAATAGTACTAAAAATACCTTTGGATTATTCTGAGTTGTTGTTATTTATGATAAAACTAATTTTCAAATGCTGCAAATACTTATAATTCATTAAATTGTAAAGTAACGTGAATCGTAAATTAAAAAGCAGTAAATTATTATTAATGTATCTGGTCATTTCTTAATGAAAATTAATAAGCCATTTTTTTTATTCCATGTCCGCTACCAAAGTATAACATATGGATCTACATAGTGTGAAGATATCCACTCTGAGAGTGGAGTATATAAATCTCCGCAATGTCAAGAGATATTGTGACAGATTATTTTTCCCGAGAATTGTTTATCAAACAATTTCTCAATCCAATGGGTATCGATCCTGCATTGAGACATTTTTAAATCCGACAGATGGGGAATCAAACCCACATTCGCTACGCTAACCGGGGAGATTATTTACTAATTTAAAAAATATATTTACATTTTTTACTTGATAAGTATTTCAATATAATATTAGTTTACTCAGTATTCTTACACGCGACGCCTATGCATTATCATACGATAAAATGTAAAGTGCGAACGATAAAAATAGCATCTTGAGATCCAATAACAGTATTGAAAAGTTCTAAAAAAATATCTTCAAATGCATTGCTTTTATACATCATCCACATAATAAAAATCCAATATTGTTCACATTCATTTCAAAGCAAGCATTTTTAAAATTGAACGTATTTATGTAACAAAATCTCACAGACACAATAATAAATTTAAAAAATCGCACTACGAAAATATCTAAGATTCACCTGAGTCAGTTTTATTTAATTCATATATTTATTTAACTCGCTAAGAGCATTGTATAACGACAAGACATTCTTAGGATGACATGAATACACTTTTCTTTGAAAGACATATATAATAATATAATAAAATAGTCATATTAAATAAAATAACAAAGAAGATTTGATAAATTGAAAGTCCACCAAAAGAGTAAAACGGATTCTATTAGATAAACTTATAAATCTAAACTCAGAATGATAGAATTCCGATTCATAACATGCATGCCCAAATATTAATATGCCCGGTGGCGTATAGATTAGAGTGTGAGCCTATAATCTGGGGAATACGAGTTCTATTCCCACGTCTGCGGGATATTTAAAAAATACGAAAATGCAAGACTGGATGGCCATTGGATTAAGAAATTGTCCGACAATTCTCGTAAAAAGTAATCTGTCAAGATATGTCCTAACATTGCGGTGATACATATACTCAACTTTCGAATATCTTTACACTGTGTAGATCCATACGCTCCATTTTTGGTGCGAAAAATAGCAGTATCAGGTTTTTAAATTCAACTCAATCTTAAATTTAAATAAAGCAAAATTATTAAAATTACAGTGCAATATCGCACATAAGCTTTACTTGCAATATTTTTAAAAATACTCGTCTTCCAGCAAACGGCTATAAAATAAATCCGGACCAGGATCCACTCCAGAGTGTAAATCATGAAAGTTTCGCCCTGTCGGAATAATTATTTATTTCAATCCTTACCCATCAAGAAGAAAAACAAACAACATCGAGGCGGCTAACAGTTGTCTGGGTTAGATATAAACCACTTAAAACTTTTGCCCCGGCTGTTAGAAATTTTATTTTCCACGTCAGACAGAGACTAGCACACTTTAGGTTGAGGGATTTGTATATATATTTTTTCATTATTTATAGTATCATAAAGTAACGTAACATTCCTCACTTAACAACCAACAGTATCATTATAAAACTTATCATAATAAATATTGGATAACATAATTAAAGAGTTTCATTAAATAATATTACGAAAATATAGACCTATTAACTGATGATTAATTTTTAAATTATACTGACATGAGAAAGTTTTTTCTGATCTCTCACAACTACTGGGTGTTTTAATAAGCATCAATTCATTTTCAATACGCACAATCAGTCTGACGTTATCTAACTGATTTAAAAATTACTTATAGATGTCCAAGATAAAAAATAGCTCTTTTTAATGGCATGACTTTCTCAGCATCTGCACTTAATTTAGAATTCATTATACGTGAAGTAGACAGATCACGTACTGCGGATGCTCCTGGAAAGGCTACATTGTATATGCCTTTGTTTGTAGTCAATTGGATTCTGGTATCTTGTAAGACTATTGGGTGTTTATTATCCACAGTATGTATTTTGTGGCATTGAGGAATATTAGCATGACCTGGGTGGATGAAAAGCAACTGGTGAGTCACAAAGAATCTCAGAGCAAAAATGGTAGTAGAAGAAGAAAAATATTCGATTGTATTTCGAAAATAGTTTATAACTAAGTAAATGTATTGCTATTTTTACTTAATCTACGTCACATTAAAAAGTCAAACATAATTATGACTTTATGTTGACGAATTCTACGTCGGATATTAATTATGTAGTTCTTTATTGCATTGAAAGTGACGCTAGAATTGATTAGAAAATAATGAACTACTGATTTCTCCGAAAACCGTTAATAGTGTTTGTCTCCTCTTCCGAACACTGAGATTCTTATCTCTAGTAAGATCTTTGAATGCTATTCACATGCGGTGAAGGATGCTGGCCTGAATGACCAGTCGATGATATGAAATTCTGAAGTCACCTTATCGTATCCGATAAACGTATTATAATTGTTCTTCTTCTTCTATATCCGTTCCCTATATGGAGAATATGGCTGTAACTTGGCACCTATGCTATATTTTATAATAACTTGGGTTTAAAATAATTATAAAGATATAATAATATTAACATCCCTAGATTAATTACGTTGTAATTTTACCAAACACAATGTAGCGAACCAACTCTTACATACTTTAACTTTAACATACTTTATAATAACGAAAAGAGCTTAAAGCACACGACTATCAGGCCACGAATAACAGGAGAGTATAAACCTATATTAACTATAGCACGCTAAATTTCAATTTGCCAGTAGTTAATTCGTGAACCGTGTGCATATTATATCGTTAATATAACGTTAACAAAAAATGCTACATCTACGAAGGTTATAAATTATATTTTTCCTACAACAGAAATGCTTTCTGACACTTTTGGCACATAATTACGATTTATATAAATCTATCAGCGATTATAATCGGTAGTTAGTTATAAATATCACATTTTATTTTTATTTTACAAATTATAATATTTACTTAAATTTTACCACCATTTGTCAATTCACAGTCGATTAAGCTTAAGGCATATTGGAAAATATTACAACATTCTAAAAGTAGTATTTATTGCACTCTTGCATGTATGTTATACTTTTCATGTAGGAAATTAGAAAATATTCCATAAAAATGACGCGCGTGAATGATATTAATATTGATTATCATTAAGAATCCGTTTTTAATAAATTGTACGACGCATAACCAGCTAAAATATGTTGGATAAACAACATAAGTACATGTAGTTGTATTAATTTAAAAAAAAAATGTTTCTTATCATATACAAAGCATCAGGACCAGTTAACATCATAAACTGATCTTTAAAATATAAAAATCCTGCTCAAAAATAGTACAAAAATTGACTATAATTATTTTGATCAGTTAAGTAATAACCTACCCACTTGCCATCTAGCCTTGTATATTTAATATATTTTTTAATTGTGGAGATTAATCAAGCAATCTCCGACATGGGAACGTGTGCTTTTACCTTTTTATCACCGGGTGGATATCAAGAAACAATTTGTCATAATAAATCTTTGCATTTCAGACATCCATATGCTCCACGTTTAAAGCGTACATGGTCTAAAAAACGTTTAAAAAGAAAAATCGTGCTTAATAAAGTTTTATAAATTGTGTTCATTAAATTTTCTCTTTCAAAGTATGTTGAAATATAACATGTAACATTAATTCTTTTAGTTTCAGAACTATATTAACAAATTTTCTGTGTTTCGTTGTAATTCAAAAATTTCATTAAACCGCGATCTCCACCAAGCGTGACAATGTGCAAGTAGCGTGTTCTGACAAGTGTTTATTATTGCAATTAGAAATTGTATTTTAACCTGACTCTCTCACTAATTACACTTTGTAAATTTAAAAGGGAAACAATTCAATTACTACTACCTAACCTTAAAACGAAGCTGACTTCAAGGATATACGATTCTACAAAAATACCTGAAAGTAAACGAATGATATAAATAATTCGAATTTTAAATAAATTAAAAAATGACTATTACATGCAATTACAACACATCAGTGTACAACATTTTAAAGTTATATTGGCTAAAATAAAAGCATTTATGTTTAAAACTTCTAGTTTACTGAATACAGCTATTTGATTTGAGAGATATGAGAAATGTACACACCTTAAATCGCATATACCACTTTATTCACTAGAACATTGATATTGAATGGTCTAAAGAAAATATATTATTTGGCCGCGGGGAGGTTAGCAGAACGACCGCGTCAAAGTGACCGTAACAGAGATGCAACATAGCCATAAATAGGTGAATGAGCAATTGAGTAAATTCAGCAACGTATCAGTCACAACAACTTGCTCACTCACATATTTATAGTTATTTTGCATCTGTTTTCGTTGTTTTGTCGCCGCGACACCTATCGTGCCCGCGGCCTTATTCGTATGAATGAACTTATTCTTATTTTACTCAATAACTATAGTGTGCCGCGATACAATGTTGGGTATGCCGTGGCGCATTTTTCCAATAGCGGAAAAACATAAGAATTGCCGCTTTTTTTATTCATTTTTTTGTGGTGTGCAGAGAAGTTTTATAAAAACCGTTAAGTATGCCATGAAAGAAAAAAGGTTGTGGAGCAGCGAGGTATAAATTGAGCCAGTTTTGATTCCATAAGCCTTTATATTTATACAGTAAATACAAAGAAAAATGTATTAATTGTTATACCAAAACGAAGGCTATATTTATTATATTTAATATTTGAATATTATACAACATGTAGCCTTATTTGTAACAATACCAAGACATATTGACATTTATCTTTTTGTGATCAATTTGCTTTTTTGTGTGAACTTCATTTTAATGCCATGCACTAGTGAGAATGATACTGCGTTTAAAGCAAGTATATAATGTAACATACCATCGACATCAAAAATAATTTAACTTTGCAGGATACATATACAGAACTCAAAACATACGTAAAACCAAATAAAAATTAACGTCATCAGCTGACTGGCAAATTAGTAGGAAACGGACAAAAATACGATTTACCGGGAAAAATCCGTAAAACATGTGTCAACGCTTCATTAGCATTGGGAAAAGGGGATATAAATAATTCAAAAAATATACGGACAGTGTACAGCGCTCTTTAGTGGAAACATCAAGGTTCCTGAACTGGTATAAAAATAATTAAACATAATTAAACAACTTAATTTGCCCACCCTAATATTGATACTATTTTCTATAGAAGTACCGTATTTTATGTTATACGAGTAAATTAAAAGCTTTGTATCAAAAAAAGAATTGTTCCATTAATTAAATGAATTTTATTCGTATTTCAGTGACTGAAAAAAGTCATTTTTTTCATATTTATGTATTCATTTAACTAATAAATACGTAAGTATATGCAATAACGTAACCAATCAATCGGTAACTATTATTTTGTGAACCAAAAACGGAGAAAAAAATATATGGAGATTCGACAGATTTTTTATAGAATTAAAAACATTTGCCATTATTTAGCAATTTAAATACTCTGTGATACATATAACGAGAGATGGTAGGCACTTCGCGAAATAACATCACTGTTCAAATAATAAGAAAAGCTGGAGGATTTTTTAACTAAATGTGGAATGTCTGTGCTTGGTCCATCTATTCTCCAAGTTTTTTTAAATCCGACAGTTGGAGAATCAAACCCGCATTCCCTGGATTACAAGGCACGTTCGCCAACAACAACGCTACCGGGGAACTATGCATACTATTAAATATTTTTTAATACAACCAGCTTAAATACATTGCTAGATGTCCATATAAGTTAAAAAATATACATTACTGTATATTTTACTATGTAATTAGTTTCGCCATATTTTTTGCATAAAATGAAATTCACAACACCTTTTTGCGGAATATCAAATCGTTGCATTGATGCAGCAATACAATGATTTATCCTAATTTTCTAGAAATTATTTAAAAAATATATTTAACATTTCCAATTAAATATCGAATATCTTGCCAATATTAATATGAACTGTAGTTGTGGCAAAGGATCCAGTAGTTATTGTATGATAAAATGTGTTAGCTTACATCGTCTTTGTGTAAGTAAAAGATCCAAAATCTAAGTTCATTTTCATTATGTTGAGGGATTTCACATGACTTCAAAGCTGTTATTACGAGCAGGCAAACTTCAGTAATAACTTGGAGTCTTCCGCTAGAAGCGAGAACTGTTTCCGGTACTACGTTTATTGTTTTTCGTGTTTTTTTTTTCTTAATCGCATGTTAAGTTAGAGTTCGTGAGTAAATTTCCAGCTGTTAAAGTCAGGAAAAAGACAGAAAAAAAACTTGTTTGCTCAGACTTAACCCATTCGGCTGAATGTTTTTCCGAAGGCTTAGTTAACATTTTATTTTAAGTTGCGCAAACAACTTTTAATTTGAACGAATACCTCGCCGGCACGATCTCGACATTCCGAAAATTAAAGCAATGTAAAGAAATCTATTTTTTTTCTCTATTTTAACTACCGCGAAGAAAACTTGCAAAAGTAAAGTTGATTCAAGAAATACTAGTTTATTAAAATTAATTTCGTTTTCGATACAATGTCATTTCAAATACTTTAATATAAAATCATACTCCGTTACTCTACTCATCTCAAAGATTTAAACTTGAATAGATAACAAGTGATATCAACATATTTTTGAAAAAATACAAAATAGAACTAATGCCTTTCATGGAAATTACGCTGAAAGTAACAACATGAAAAATAAAATTAATAGTAAAATAATTTTTATATGAGATGCACTTAACAGAAAATCCTTGTTTCATAATTAAGGTAAGGCAGTGTTTAGAGACACATTCCATTTTCTCGCAGAAGAATATTTTAAATAATGTCCATTACACTTTGACACTATGTACATTTAGCTCACGTCATATCAGTGAAGCTACTAAGCTCAAAACACTTAGACGATAAAGGCATCGTGCTCAACAATTCATTTTAGCCAGCTAAGTACAATGGCTGCAGGCAATATTTTTTTACATAAAAGAAAAATAGCCTGGCACTTTTTTTATTTCCGGAATGAAAAAGGCACGTTTTGAATATCGATTACCATTCACGTTTCCCAAACAACAGAACGTATTCTATAAAAAACATAAGTAGAAAGCTTTATTATAATACGATAGTATTAAAATAATACCTTTATTATCTGATTTAACATTATAATTCTAACGTAATTTACATATAAAATATGCATGGAGCTTTTTCCACAGAACTTTTTGCTAGCTTTTTCTTGTGCTAATGTTTTCATTGGTCTTTTGACAATACAAACTTTTCTATTATTTTAAGTGACAATTAGAAGATAAGTATTATGTTTTACCTAATCCAATCTAAGCGAATTAAGATGTAATTTGCTGAAAAGTTAAACATAAATAAATACATTAAAGTATCAAAACAATAACATTATAAAATGTATATTTAGGGTCTTTTCAGGATTTTAAGGATCATTATATTATTTTTATTTATTATATTTTACAAATGGAAGAAAAAAAGCTAAATACTATAACCATATCATTTAATTGGAATTTATTGGTATAAACAGGCTTGGTAAAATTTAACAAAACTTAAAAATATTTTCTTGAAAAGTTTCATTTCGTAGATTTACTCACATAAACAGATTAGTACACACAATAATTGTATTATATTTAACTGTATGTTTTTATTATAGCAATTCAAGAGAAAAATATAAAGTTTTTAAAATTGAAATGTTTCGGTGATCCACACAATTAAATTATAAACATACTACAAGCATAAAATAACAATTATTAGATTACTCATGAGTATTTTTTTATCAACATTTATCACTATTATTATTAGGCTATTTCTGAGCTATAAACGATAACAGGGATATATTTTTACGATAAACAACTTTAAGCCCTTATCTATAATATATGAATTTAAAAACAGTGTAAAATATTTTGTGTGCGCTCTAAGAGGTGTTATTTAAAACGACCAAGGATTTTTAACAAATCCACAAAGTTACCACACAAAAAAACCTTTTTATTAACACGCACGCATTACAGTTTCCATGTGTTAAAACGGGTGTTAAGTAAACAAAAATGTTTATGTTTAAATTATGTTACATACATTTATTTTTTCAACTATTTTTTCCTTTTATTTGATTTGAATATTGTTAATGTTTTGTTCATGCGTGTATCAAATTTCATAGAATATTGATTAAGTCAAAGTAAAGATCAAAAGAGACGAATTACACCGTACCGCAACCACATCCAACCACATCCAACCACATCCGACCACATCTCAAACAATTGTACTTTGCCAGCTGCGAGTATTAGAGCTTCATATTTAGGGAGAAGTTACAGTTACAAAATAAATATACAACGAGAATAATTTTATTATATATTGTCTATAAACTGTCTATGGAGAAATTAAAATTTTCATTTCCGCGGATACTGTTGTTCAATGTATGTCAACCCATAATCCACGGATCGATGCCAGAACATGAAATATAATATCACTTCTTAAGTAAAATCAACTCAATAAATGTTATTGTAGAATAATTATGCCAAAAAATCATTCTTTTACGCTTACAATATTAGTTACACCAGTGCTCGGTAACCTCCTTAATTCACGGCATACTTGTTGTTTTTTTACAAAATTTCGCGGCACACTACAAGAAAAAAACAAAAGAAATGCAAACAGCACAGCTATTGCAAAGCACTGAGTTCCACCATGATAACATATACCCAGTGGCCAGAGATAACACGTGCGATTCAGTTCTGGATGGTATGTGTTCAAATCACACAGCTGTCAAGAATAAATTGAACAATTTATGACTGGATGCTCAATTACTTAATTAATTAGACTTGGTAATTTGTCGACAACCAGTTTTGTTGAAATAATCTATTGAGAAGAAGCTTTGCATTGTGAAGATTCATACATTTTACTTCTAAAGTGACCATCTTCACACTGTTTACATCAACACACTCTACTTCCAGAGTGGACTCTTTGTCTTTGATCTGAAAAAGAAACTGCTAAGTAAAGCTTACTAATTTATTTGTATGCAAATAACATTAATTTTTATTAATACTGTTGAATAATTTAAACTTTCTTTAATTGAGCACACAAATTCACTTCTAGGTAACAGCGTAATAATACAGGTTTGTAAAATATTATATTAAATTTAGAGGAAAGCTCCGTGCGGTTCTTTCAATTAAATTTTCGAAATCAAGGTGGATTATAAACCGCGAGTGCTTTGTTTAAGAGCTTCCCTCAAGGACGCATAATTATATTTGCACAGAGCAATTTCACTTTTTGTATATAACGTTTTTTGACAACATGGAGAGTGGTTCATTACTTATTTTTTTTATTTCATCGCTTCCAGGTCACCATACACTTTTTACTTTATTAAATTATCTATATCGACTACAGAAAGGAAAAACGACATAACCTTGATTTTTTTCATGATACCTTTATTTCGATTATCATAATGTATACAGCATTTGTCTCCTCGGTTAGTGTAGTTCGTAGCGTGCGCAGCTAGCAATCCAGGGAATGCGGGTTCAAATCCCCATCTGTTGGATTTAAAAAATCTGAAAATGCAGGACTGGATGCCTATTGGGTTGTGTAATTGTCTGATAAGCAATTCTTGTAAAAAATAATTTGTCAAGACGTCTTCACATTGCGAAGGTCCATATACTCCATTAGCGGGGTGGATATCTTCATACTGTATATACTATATGCTCCAATTTGAGAGCGAACATGGTAAAAAAAAAATACAAATTAAGTAAGCTGCAAATACCGAATCCTAATTGAGCTCTTATGTTTGAAAAACGGAGTCTCTGAAATTTACGACCAGTGAAAATGAGCATACTTTATATATACAGGATACTAATACAAAAAGTATTGATGAAACTACGTAAACAGATGGTGCAAAAGAAATCTGCACCAAGTGGCCTTATGGTGGGGGACTCCTATTATTACTACTAATACTGCATTTAAATAATAATTTACATATCTAATTTAGAAACTCCTAAAACATTCATTCACAAAAATATTATTTCGTAGTATTTCACTTGATTCATAGTTCAAAATACATAAACAATCCACTGTTAATGCTTGCTGGTAAAAATGTGGCCAGAACTAGTCACCAATATAAAATGAATACGAAAAGACAATCAACATTTATCGAGGTGGTGAGGAAGGATTTGGTGACTTGTATAATCAAGATCTCGAAAAAATATTGAAGGACCGTGCTTTTAACGAAAAAAAACGAGCCGAAATGTTAAATGAATCTACATGATACCATATGCTCGCTTGTTAGTTTTAAAAGGCTAATTCCGAAAATTCTCAAGTGTTTTGATAATGAAAATTTACAAACAAAAAACTTGAATAATTAGGACTGTAAGTGATAGTCATGATGAGTGATCTATGTTATCTAAAAATTATATTTTAAATAGATACGTAAACGTAAGATACGTAGATACTTATTTGGAACGCATATTCTAATTTTGTATGAACTTCAAACATAGTATAACACGAATTTGTACTACACGATGTGTTATAGGAGGTCCGAGTATTTATATTTCTATTTATGCATAGTACTGTGCAGAATAGTGAACACTTGTTTTCAAATAATTGATGACTTAAATATATTTCAATTTTGTATGATAATATCGGAAATTCTTAGAATGTGTATATAATATAATATTTGAATCCCTACTCAATCTAAATAACAACAATGAGGCGCATACTTGGAAGCAGAATCAATGCCATCTTGGAAATTTGGTCAATTCGAGATAATGAAACAACGGTTCGCGTCTGCATTACGGCCTCAATTACAGCTGACATGGTATGCAATCATCTGGGCCGCCAGTGCGCACTCAGCCCAGGTAAACAACGACAAGTGGGTGGGTCATCCATCTTGATAGTGTACTTACGGTGCATCTCAAACTGTACACTCATATTTAATTTAAACAAAGTATTAAATAAATACATTGATAAAAATGTATTATAATAAAAAAAAACATCTTCACTATTTTACATTTCCATAATATTTTAATCGTTTCGTTTTCGTCTAATTATTCAGTGTTTATGTATATTATTTTAATGCATATTATACAAAATATTTCAAATTCAGTACATACATTTATATAATCTTTTCGACTGATGGTGCTTGATGGAAATTGATTTTAAATTCTAAATTATT